>OVBE01008890.1:3647-16643 GCA_900406425.1 Iberis pinnata | reverse complement strand
ATCTAAAATGGATGCAAAACAAAGCTAAAAACGAGTGAAAATACAAGTATATCAGCTTGCCGAAACCAATTTTTTCATTATAAAATCTCAGCTTCTTTGATTTTTCTAGAAACTAGTTTTTGGAAGGTTCGGTTCTAGATATCTCCACACCAAACAAGATCCATTCTTGCTGAAACTCCATCTTTAAATTCAACCAGGAAACCTAACAACAAAGATACATAGGAAGCTTCAAGATCATGAGAAAAAGAAAGAAGAACAAGAAGAAGAAAGTAGTGGGATGGATTTTAGGATTCTTCATTGGAGCCATAGATGTTATGATTGTTTTGTTTTTGCTCGCCTCCATCTCCGCCGTGCACGTCTTGGCAAAACGGTTGAGCTCTAGACAAACATGTGAAGCTCCTTGCCGCCATAACTCCGCCGTAGAGCTAGAAACTTTATTCTCCATTTTTATAAAAACTACAAGTTGTGAAGAAGGGAAGAGAGAGAGAGAGAGTGAAGTAGATGAAGGAGAAGTAAAAGTAGATGAAAGAGAAGAAAATATTTTCTCACCAATTTTTTAAAAATGAATTATTATAAGAGTGTGTCAGAAGGGCAAAATGGTCATTCAAAAAATAGTATTATGGTATGTGATAAAATAATAATGATTATGGTATTTTGGATAATATTGTGAAAAATTATAGTAGTTACTATAATTTTCTCTTATAAATTTATATATAGTTCATTGAAACAAAAAGTAGTTTATATATAATCATCATTTTATTTTCATTCTTGTAAGATTTATTTATAAATTATTAACTTAATCGTATATTTATATCATATTAAATGAATAAATTATAAATAAACAAACAGTTCTAAAATAAAAAATTAAATATGACATAAAATAATTCCACTTATTAAAAAAATATTAAAAATAATAAAAAATTCTATAAATAAAAATTCTAACATAATTAAATAAAATAATGGTGTACACAGCGTACAACTCTTTTTCTGTCTCATCTCATGGCTTCACCAGAAATGCAAATGGTCTCCGATCTTCTATCATATGCCATTGAAATTTCAGATTTTTCATTACTGGTTGATCCTTTACATTTTCTTCTAACATTAGCTGTTGAATAAGTTTTATATGTTTGTGTAGGAACTTCGGTATTTTATTTAATGAATAATTTGAATTATGTTCAATAGTTTTTATGAATATTTTATTTAATAGGATATATATAATTTTAAATTTTTAAATGAATAAAAATAGTTAATAATTTTGAGGATACATCAAAAATAATCGTGTGTAAACTTTTGTTTTGTCATTACATAATTATAAATATTACATAATATTATTTTAGCAAATATTTTTTAATTATTAAAAAGTAACAATCACAGCTTTTACCATTTATGTTGCCAATCAGAATTTTATTATTATTTTTAAAAAATCACAGTCGTTACAGCCAAAATCTATGCAGCCAAAAGTTAGCAATAAAAGCCAACAGTAACAGTAGTTACCAATCACACCCGTTATCTTTTAACCGGTCAAATGTCTGATGCTAAACATTTGAGAAATATTTAATTATCTAACATGAAAATATGAATTAATTTTATCGTTTATTATTTATATAATTATCATGTAAAATTTAGCAAATTTTGATATCCAAAATATTACTTAGCACCGCATAATTGGGGCGAAGGGCCACCTAATTGTGCAAGTGAAATGTTTAATAAGTAACATTCGTATTTACATTAACTGATTGAGTATATTTTTGGTATGCGAAAAATAAAGTAGCTAATTCTTAAAAATGAGGCATAATATGGTACTAATGTTTCACCCGCGTTACACGTGGTGTTATGTTTTTACGAAATTATTTAATTTAATATATATATATTTTTATACAATTTTGTGTGTATTATTATATGAAAAATAATTTTATAATTTCATATTTTTATCTATTATATAAGCTGTGAATTTCGGTTAGCAAAAATAATTAGTTATATACATATATATATATGAAACTACATAAGTTATTGGTCATTATGTTTAGGACAATATCAAAAATCATCTAGCTTACTTAAACATAAAATATAATATATATATATATATATATATATCTATATATAATGAAAAATAAAATCTAACTTTTTCTGATAAAAAAAAATAATTATATTAAAGTTTCTAAGCAACATAAAATTTGCTATTAAAAATGCCATCAAAATTTAAAAATATGTATTAACTATATCAAACTATTTTAAATTTATATAACAAATTACAAAATTTAAATGTTTGATATGTTAAAAACCATAATCTTAGATTATAAATAGTTCTTCTAACCCACAACACATTGTATTTTCTAAGTGCTTTTCATGTATATTTTAAGTTATTGTTATTATAATTGGTATGATATGTTTTATGTACATTATATATATATATATATATATATATATATATTTATATAGATATTAAGATTTTATTTAATTGATCATCTTATTATATATAAAATATTTTGATGTCCATCCTATGAAAAATCATGATTTAAAAGCATTGATCCTAACCCGTTCAACATCATATATGATTTCCTATAATTGGTATACATCTAATAAAATTTCTATATAATTGATTTTATATTTTATGGATTTTAAATAGATTAAAATTTTTTTTTCTTGTTACCATTTTTTGTAGTCTTTATCATTATAATAACCCAATAGAAATACAAAAACATTATACACAAGAGCCTGCAAATTTTGACTTAAATAGCTCAGAATTTCATGAGACAGAAACCCGAACAACCACAGTCAAAGATGAAATACAAATAAAAAGCACAAAGATGAACATAAACAAAGAAGTAGAAGAAAGAAAAAAAGTGCGCACAGTCCTCCGAAGATCCAGGAGAAGAAGCCAAACTTGACACCCAAAGAGAGAGCACTAATATGAACCAACTGCAAGCTCCACAATAAATTCAAAAACAATACGACTACAATAACACATCCTCCTAAGCTGATTAAGACTACGTCACAGATGAAAAGCACGAAAGACTATTATTCCGGACTAAGGGAGCATGTACGACAACATGAACACCGATTAAAGACCGGGGAAGGACGAGGTCGATACTCAAAAAGAGTAGACCGGGAACCGCCAAGGATACAATCTCACAAATGAAAAGGCGTCGAACACACCAAACAAGTAGATACTAGGAGCGATCACTTCAAACAGAACAAGCCGACTTAGGAAAAACCAACCGATGAACGAAACTGAAGAGGCAGAGAAAAACTTGCAAACCAGTGACATAACAACACTTCACACAAAAAGGCAAGAAGCCACAACGACCTAAAACCCAAAAAAAACCGGAACCGCATAGAACTGTCTCTAAACCACAACAACACTAAAGCTAGAGCTACACAAGAGACCAAATATCTAAGACCAACAAGTGCTAGCCCACACCAAAACAGATCTAAGCCTAAAACTCAACCACTGTACCAACCAGAACAGGCCGAGAAAAGCTTACCAGAGAACCCAGCAGACCACTCGAGGGACAAGGATGAGCTGGTTGCGAAGAGAGAAAGAGAGAAGAAACTCGATAAGGGTGAACTAGAGGTATGACAGAGAACAAAGAAGCCGAAGAGGAAAGGAAGTAGAGGTAGAAGCCAAAATCGGCGGCATAGAGGTCCAGTAAGCCTCTTATCCGATGTGAATCTCCTGCAACTAAACCACTGAACCATCGTACCTAAACACGTCGAAACTTGGCCAAGAGAACCTCGAAAGCAGTTTGGAACCATTATTAGACTATGTAATAAATATATACTCAATTAAGTTAAATAATATTAAGATTTATGCGAATTAAAATATTTTGACTAATAAATTTATAACCTATTTAATTAATAGATTGATACATATTCTTACTTTTATATCACAAAAAATGAAATAATTTTAGAAGCAATATGTAAATTGATAAATGTCTATAGTTCAATAAAAATGTATATAAAAACATATAAAATTTATGCTGAAATTTATATTCATGGTATTAATATTATAAAAAATTATGTCATAATTAACTTTGATGTAATGCCCAAATAAGAAAATATATAATATCTTAGTTTTAGTCAATTTAAATATATTTACTATTGTATTATTTTAATAATTTATTAAAATATAATTTTAATTTAGATAAATTAAGTTCTTACAAAATTAAAACGAAATATAAATAATAATATTTTTTTTCAACCGAACAATAATAATAATTTTTATTAGATTAGTTTTATCATATAAATAATTAAATTAAAAATAAAGAAATGTTAAGATTTTTGAAAACACATACGTAAATGGCTACATCCATAGGTAAAAACCCATAATAACATTCCTAACTCCAAACGATAGTCTTTGCTATCTAATAAGAACAAGTAAAATGGGAAAAATATGTGTTTAATTAATTGATGCAATATAATTTGTACAATTAATTTTGATTAAGACAATAGTTTATTAATATAGTTGTATCGCCTTTCTATGTATTTGCTTCTTTCTAGGGATTTTATTTTCCTCATCCTCTGTATATTAAAAGAGAAGAATTTTTTAAAAACAACATTTATTTCATAATTAATTATATGTAATTGCCATTACACTATCCTTATAACCAAACATACTAATATCTTATTTTAAAAATTAAAAAACTTAAAAGCATACATTTAAAGAAAATATACAATCACTTATTTATTTAAAAAAAAACTCAAAAATACATTTGTTTTAAATAAATTAAAAAAATAAAAGCAATACATTTTTAAAAAAGATCTACGTTCACTCATTTAGTTTTAAAAATAAAAAAAACTCAAAAGCTCATTTATTTACAAAAATGAAAAACTCAGAAGAAATATATTTCTTAAAAAACTACAATCACTTATTTATTTTAAAATATAAAAAACTCAAAAGTTCACTTATTTAAAAAATGAAAAACTGAAAACCAACACATTTTTTTAAAAAAATACGATCACTCATTTATTTAAAAAAAATAAAAAACTCAACAGCTCATTTATTTTAAAAAATGAAAACTTAAAAGTAATACATTAAAAAATCTACAATCACTCATTTATTATAAAATAAAACCAAATACTAATCATCTTATTTTAGTAAATAAGAACTCAACAATCATAGAAAAATTATCTACGAAGAAAGAGTATCAAACCATATATAAAAATAAAACTAAAATCATTCATTTATTTAAAAAAATAAAAAATTCAAAAGCTCATTTATTTAAAAAATAATTTTAGTTTGATATTTAATATATTGATTTTTGACTATAAATGTCATATTATAATTAAATATACATCTTGTATAAATTTTTTTATTAAATATAAATTTATAATTTATGAAACAAAATCAATCCCGCGCATAGCGCAGGGTATCAGCTAGTTTAAATTATTAAACGTGAATCAATTTTCTTTGATTCCACCTGCTTAGACCATTTCCAATGGAGATGCTTAGGAGATCCTTAGGAGGTGCTTAACANAAAAAAAAAAAAAAAAATACAAAAGTAAATAAAGGAAGAAGGATCGATGTTTAGTGTGGCTTTTTCAGGACCAGGTGCTTAGTGCCACATGTTGGCACTTGATTGGATAACTTTTTTTTGGTTGCGAATAGAGTGTTGTTTTTTTTTCCTTAGATTTTTTCGAACTGAACCGAAGATTTCACGAACCGAACCAAGTTATATAGAGAAACCTAACCAGGCAAAAAGAATTTTCAATTTCGGTTCGATAACCGATCGGTTTATTATTATTATTTTTTGTGAAAAAACCAGAAAAATCGATAATAACCAATAACCAAAAAAATAACTGGAAATTAACCGAATAAATCGAACTTAAAAAACCAAAAACCGATCTTTCGAGTATTCGGTTCAGTTCCGGTTCTTCGGATCCTAAATTCTAATACCCAATTCTAATATTCGATACGACACCTGATTAGTTCCGGTTAGGTTCTGGTTCTTCAGATCCTAAATTCTAATACCTAGTTGATACTTTTATGTTTTCTTGTATGAAATGCGTTTCATGTATATTTCATCTTTAATTATTATTTGTGATATGTATAATATAATGTTTTAAATTTTTTAAAAATTTAAGAATCTAAAATGGTTTAATCTAAATATAAAATATAATTGATGAATTGAAATATAATTTGTGAAATGAAATGTAAAAAAAAAAGTTTTTTTAAGCATCAAAAGTATCTTACCATTGGAAGCCAAATTTTTTTAAATTTAACCTAAAGTTTCTTATCTATTAAACTTAATAAAAAATGCTTAAGCACTCTCCATTGGTGCTTAAACATTGGAGATGCTCTTATATTCTCCGAACTTGAAATTTAGTTTGCCATGAGACCCTCTACAACTAGCATTTGGTTTCCACTAGACCACTTACATTGAAGTTATTTATGGAGAGTTCTTAATAAAAAATTGCTAAAAAATAAATAATTTATAAATTATTTCCTAAGATTCAGTTCTTAAAATCCTCCTGCAAGAACTGAATCTTACACTATTCACATCACCTTTAGACCATCTTTAATGGAGTATCTAGTGGGTTTTTAATTTGGGTTTCTGAGCAATTAAAGCCCAAAAAAATAAATAAAAAATGTTGATTTCTCATAATCGATTCTGGATCGACATGCTGAAGAATTCCATCAGAACTGTACACGTGTCAAGCTTGTATTCTTTTGGGAAAAAAGAAATTTCTTTTATCGTGTTGTCTCTCTCTCACCCATTTGTTGTGTTTAACCTAAAAAAATTGTTTTTGCCGACGAAAAAGGAGATTGAAGAGGCAAGAAGGAGCGACACATCTGGGTGGTCTCTCTGGTGAATCAATCATAGATGATGAGAGCATCCCAAATTAGGAGGTCTGGCCGACAAAGAAGGAGATTTATGAGGTATCGATTTTAAAACTTCGAAACCTTTCATATCGGTTCGGGTACAAATTTTTTTGATGATTTAGGTTGTTATAAGATGAAATTACTAGTTATTTTGGATTTTGGATGATGACTTATGAACCTGTAAGGAACATGGCGATTTACAGATTTTTTTTAATCTATCGATTTGGTTATTTGAGACTACCAATTTCTTCAAGTTTTGTTAAGATTATCTGTAGAATTTAGTTTGATCCGTTGTTCTTAGCTCATAACAGTTAGGTAAAAAGTTTTTCTAAAGAAATGTCGTTAAAAATGAAATAATTATTGATAAATTTAGGATATAGCTTAAGATGCTTCTTGTATTGATTAAGCTTTGGACTGTGATGATTCATGTTTCAAATTTTGTTAAGATTATATGCAGAATTTAGATTGCCACTTTGTTCTTAGTTGTTGGAGATTATATGCAACTTTTGTTAAGATTATATGCATAATTTTGTTAAGATTATTTGCCAAATAGCATACTATTATTTTATATTTGATATCATACTTTTTTTTAATTTAAGCATGAATTTACACGTAACTATTTATTATGACACATTTTACAACATCATTTTTGGCAAACAAAGTAGCAAATTCACCCTAAAAATGAGAACTAGAACTAGAATTAAATAACAAGAGTGCTTTGTCCATTGGCCAACAGATGAAGCAGAGCTTCAGGGAATAAAGTTTCAAGGAATAAAGTAAGAGGAAGCATATTCAAATGAGGTCCAAGAAGAAGAGGTAACCAACTAAAACATTTGACATCTAGTTGTGTTTTGTGAAAATTAAAGACTAGTTTGGTGAATATTAAAGACTGTTTTGGTGATAATTAAGTGTGTGGTAGTTGAATTGTGTGGTTTAGGATTGAGTGTGTTTGTTAATTGATTGTGTGGTAGCTAGAACTTGTGGATTAAGATTGATTGTAAATCTGAATTGCCTAGTTTAAAACTTTAAAAGTGAGAAAACTTGAATGTGATTGGTTTAGAGTGAGTCTTTTAATTAAAGTTGACACTTTACATTGATTGTTCTTACCTAATAAACTTTAAAACTTATTAAAAAAACTTATTCTATATAACCTATACAATTAACTCTTTGTAAAACAGAACAATATCCTTAACACTAAACAAAAAACCTAACATCAATCCATTTCTTCCATCTGACCCGGATTCATGTTCTCAACCAACCAATTTTATGAATCTTTTAGCATCATAAGTCTCTGAACCCTATGGCTATGGACTTGGATCATCATAAGTCCATGGTTTTCCACAAGTGAGTCCTACTCATAATGAGGAAGTAGGAGAAATCAGAGAGAGGAGAGAGTCTAGAAAGAAATGGAGCCCCACATAAGACATTGTCTTATGCAGTGCATGGTTAAACACTAGAAAAGACCCTGTCATTGGGAATGAACAAAAGCACAATGCCTTTTGGAAGAGAATTGGTGCTTACTTCAATGCTTCTCCCAAGCTGGTTGGTTTTTCTAATAGGGAACCCGGGAATTGCAAGCAAAGGTGGCAGAAGATCAACGACTCGGTGTGCAAGTTTGTAGGGTGTTATGAGGCAGCTACAAAGCAAAGAAGGAGTGGACAAAATGATGATGATGTAACCAAGCTGGCCTATGAGTTGTACCTCCAAGACCACAAGGTTAAGTTCAACCTTGAACATTACTGGATTGAGCTGAGAAATGATCAGAAGTGGTGCTCTAATCCTAATGGTGAAAATAGTGACAACATAAGGAAGAGAAAGGCTGATGAGGAAGCAAGCTCCAAGACCGTTGCAACAAATGGTGAAGAAGCATAAGGAAGGCCAAATGGGGTTAAGGCTGCTAAAGCCAAAGGAAAAAGCATAATGAACAAGGATGATATAGCAGATAGTCATACTTCTTCAATGCAGGAATTGCAGAGTATTTGGGAGATCAAGCAAAAGGACTTGGATAAGAAGGAAAATGTGGGGAAAGTGTCACTCCTTGAAAGTTTAATTACTGGAAAAGATTCACTTTCAGAGCTTGAATATGCTTTGACGGACAAGCTAATAAAGGAAATGCTTGATAATTAGTTTATGTGTGCAAACTTTAAGTGACTTTTGCTTCTGTTAAAGTTCAGTTTGTGTGCAAACTTTTAGTGACTTATGCAATATGTTTTCTAATCTGTTTTTTAATTTGTTTTTAAGTGAATGCAACTATGTTTTGTAATATGTTTTCTAATCTGTTTTGTAATTTGTTTTTAAGTGAATGCAACTGTGTTTTGTAATATGTTTTCTAATATGTTTTGTAATTTGTTTTTAAGTGAATGCAACTGTGTTTAAATTGTGTTCTGTAATATGTTTTGTAATCTGTTTTTAAGTGAATGCAACTATGTTAAAATACTTTAATAATCTCACATATGTGTTTGAATTTTAACAGAAAAGAGCAAAAAGAGCAGGAGCATAACTGGAGCAGAAGGAGCAGACTTGGAGCATAATTTTTCAGTGTTTTGTTTTAGCAAGTTTCGTGTGAACCATGACATATAAAACCATATTTCACGGACTTTCTTTGTACTTAGGTAATTTTGGTATCTTGTAGTTTTGTAGTTTTGACAATTTTGTAGTTCTGTAGTTTGGACAACTTTGTAGTTTTGACGTAAATAGCTTTGTACTTAGGTAATTTTGGTATCTTGTAGTTTTGTAGTTTTGGCAATTTTGGTATCTTGTAACCCGTGAGTGACTCAAGTTGTATATAGTGTGACTCTACTTATTCTTAAAAACAACAATGCATTCTTCTTCTTATTCTGAAAAACAATGCAGTCTTCTTCTCCTTTCTAAAAACAATATCTTCTTCTTCTCTTTCTTAAAAATATATTATGGTATTCATGTGTGCTATATAAAATCAAATATCACTTCTTTTCTCCATTACTCAATGGGTTCTTCTTCTCAAGATCCTTTTAATCTTGACGCTAGATTTGACAAAGTTTTCGAAGAAGCATTAAATAATGTCTCTAATGCACATGTCCCACATATCCGGGAAAGGAAGAAGAGGAATTATATTGAAAGAGATTGAGAACTAGGTCATAACCGTTTATGGAACGACTATTTTAGTGATGAAGCAAGGTTTCCGCCTACACTATTCCAATGACGGTTTAGAATGAACAAGAGCTTGTTCATGACAATGGTTGACCGTCTATCTAATGAAATTTTATTTTTTCAACAAAGAAGAGATGCTACCGGAAGATTTTGTCTCTCCGGACTACAAAAGTGTATGGCGGCAATTCGTATTTTGGGTTACGGTTGTGCGGGAGATATGGTGGACGAATATCTCTGTCTTGGTGAAAGTACGGCCCTTTCCATGTTTGGAACACTTTATCGAAGGAATCATATCTTTGTTCGGGGATTATCCGGAATGATAGGGAGCATTGACTGTATGCATTGGGAGTGGAAGAATTGTCCAACCGCTTGGAAGGGACAATATACACGTGGTTCTGGCAAACCAACTATTGTCCTAGAAGCTGTAGCTTCACATGATCTTTGGATTTGGTACGCCTTTTTGGGTCCTCCATGTACTTTAAACGATATTAATGTTATTGATCGTTCACCGGTGTTTGATGATATTCTAAATGGTCGAGCACCGAGAGTTAAATACTTTGTAAATGGACGTGAGTATAAATTGGCTTACTATATAACCGATGGTATTTATCCTAAATGGACAACATTTATCCAATCAATTACACTTCCTCAAGATCCTAAATCATCGTTATTTGCTACGTTTCAAGAATATGTGCGAAAAGATGTGGAACGGGCTTTCGGAGTTTTGCAAGCTCGATTTACAATCGTTAAAAATCCGGCTCTTTTTGGGACAAAGTTAAGATTGAGAAAATTATGAGAGTGTGTATCATACTCCACAATATGATAGTAGAAGACGAACGAGATGGATATACTCATTCCAATTTAGCAGAATTCGATCATCAAGACGGAAACGGGAATGCGGAAGTGGATTATACATTTTCAACGGATATGCCTACAAATCTCGCCAATGTGATGGCCACTCGAAATGAACTTCGGGATAGAATGAAACATGAACAACTAAAGGTGGATTTGGTTGAGCATCTATGGCAAAAATTCGGAGCAAATTAAGATCTATGTTTTTTTTTTAAATGAGTTTTTTTTTTAAATAATCTCATGTGTGTTTGAATTTTCATGTTTAATAATGTGTAAAATAATATGTTTAGTTTTCAACTTTTTTTGTTTAATATAATAGTAATAAAAAAATTTCTTTAAGAATCTCTTTTGGAGAACTTCCATTAGAATTAAAATTATAGTAATTATGTTTAGAGGTTCTAAACATTGGGATTAGAGAAAAATATTAATAAACAATTAGTAGAGGATCTTGTTTCAAAAACTCCATTGAGGATGTTCTTATGCTTTGGTTGACAAATATGTAATTAATTTAAAAAGTTTTGAAATATAAAATAAAAATAATGTTAAAAAATTTAATTGGTTATAAATCAATGGACATGCTCTTAGTTTGTGAAGTGACTACGTCAAAATCGTGGGCATCAACTCGTTATCACATACTTATTACTAGTCTAAAAATTGTATGAAGTAATTCAATTGGATTTTATTATAGAAGTTGAATTTTGAAAAACACAACGACTCCACAAACAAAGACAATAAAATTAAGAAGAGTTAATAGTGAATGAGACGAGAAAAAGATAATTGGACGAAAGATGATCATGTGCGACTAGGTCTGATATTTAGTCAGAAGAATCATCGCATTCCTCTTCATCAACATCATCTTCTGCGGCGACATCGTCAGTCATTGCATCATATCCTTCGGCTAAAGCTACCCCACCAAGGACTCCAACTATAACACCAATCGCCAGCCCTGTTCCCATCCCACCAAAATTGCTCTCTTTCTCCGATTTGTGCTCATAACCCAAGTGTTCGTACGATGGGTATCCGCTTGCATGCGAGCCACCGTAAGGATCGTTCTGGTACGATCTTGGAGCGGGGTGATAGTGAGGTTCTAGAACGGTGATAGCGACATCTAGTTTGCCTTGAGGACGGCCAGAAGGACGCTTGAGCTTGAGGGTTTTCTCGAAGGGGACACCGAACCCGACCTCCTGGAGAACATCATGTAGGCTCATAGTAGCAGAACCAATGAGGGGATTAGTGTCTTCTTCTTGTCCTGCGTGTACGATGTCTATGAAAAGCTTGTCGTTATCATCGTTGTTGTCCGGAGGCAAAGGGATGACAAGTCTCTCATTCCAGGTTGGAGACGTGTCACCGTCCTCGTCCATTCTTGTCGAGAATTTGTTCCTTGGGATCGATCCATACAACAGCGTACGGCTTGTTTGGACCATTGCGCCAATTCACGTTCTTGATGTTCTTTGCCGAAGAGATTGTCAACTCCACTTCTCTTCCACGAGACGACATTATGAGATATATTTGTTAATGTCTTTGTATATTAAAAACTAGAAAATTAATGGAGAGAAAGAGTAGTGTGAAAACACATTTTATAGTTGATCAAGAACAAATCTAAGTTGACATGGCCAATATCACGTCATATGTAGTTTTGACAAGGATATTCCGAGGTATAACGGAATAAGGCCATCCACATTGGTAGGACCAAAATTAGAGTCCTTAGCTTAAAATATTAATATAATTGTTAAGGACTTTTGTTAAGGACTTTTGGTTGAAAGTTGAATTATTGGTAGGACTTGTCTAAAGTTTCTTAGTTGATTTTTTTTTTAGAAAATTATTGCAAACATTTTATTACATTCCATTTTTAAAAACAAACAAACAAACATAAGAAAAAAAACACACATTTAAGTAAATTGATATAAACTTTAAAATTACACATAATTTGGAATATGTCTAAATTTAGCCCATATATGTTCAACCAAATCTTGTTTTAATTGTTGATGGGTATGTGAATCCCGAACTTCTTTTCGACGAGCAATTGAACAGCCGGATTTATTTGATTTTTTAACGGTAAATGTAAAATCCTCATCTTCAAATTCTTCAAGAGTGTTTTGATTTTTTTCATCTTCGACAATCAATTGAACAGCCAGATTTATTCGGATATATTCCATCTGTTAGATAATATGCAATATGGTACCCGAGGGGTT
>OVBE01008889.1:0-16644 GCA_900406425.1 Iberis pinnata | reverse complement strand
AATCCAACAACATAACCTAAATCTGGTCTTGATCCAATCATGGCATACATGATGCTTTCAACAACACTAGCATATAGAATCCTTTCCATATGTGGTGCTTCTGTAACAACTTCTTCTTTAGATAGGCTTTTAAATTTGAAATGAGAAGCAATAGGTGTCACAGTATACTTTGAACCTAACATACTGAAACATTATAGTACTTTCTGTAAGTACTTATCTTGAGACAAAATCAATGTGCCCTCCTTCCTATTCCTTCTTATATCCATTCCAAGTATTCTTGAAGCTTTTCCTAAATTTTTCATTTCAAATTCTCTGCTCAAACTGCTCTTTATTTTTCTAATTTGTTCCTTACTCTTAGAAGCTATTAGTATGTCATCCACATAGATTAGAAGATAAATTTCCCGTTCTGTTTTGACATCTCTCATCTATACACACGAATCATAGCTGCACCTTAGGAACTTTTCCTTCTTCATGAAACAATCAAACCTGACATCCCATTGTCTAGGCGATTGTTTTAATCCATATAAGGATTTCCTCAATAGGCACACTTTGTTTTCATCTCCTTTCTTTATGAAACCTTCTGGTTGACTCATTAGGATCCTTTCCTCTAGTTCACCATGCAGAAAAGCTATTTTAACATCCATCTGTTCCAGCTCATAATCTTGATTTACTACTAATGACAACATCAACCTAATGGACACATGTTTGAATACTGGTGAGAACACTTCATTGTAATCAATTCCCTCCTTCTGTGAATAGCCCTTAGTAACCATTCTAGCTTTATATCTCTTAGGTTCAACTCCTGATATTTCTGGCTTTAATTTGAAGATCCATTTACAGCCAACAAGCTTATGTTTCTCTAATTTATCAATTAGGTCCCATGTGTTGTTCTTAAGTAGTGACATCATCTCTTCTTTTGCTGCATTTTCCCAATGCTTGGAATATTTACTTCTTAGTGCTTATGCATAGGACTTAGCCTCATCTATATCCATCTCTTCTGCTGCTGATAGTGCATAGGCCACAAAATCTGCATCTTCAAACCTTGATGGTGCTCTAATTTTCTGTATTCTATTTCTATCTCTTGTCAACATATAGTTATCTAGGGCTTCTGGTTCTGTTTGTTCATTCTCCTCTGTTTCCTGAATTTCTTCTTCACCATTATCTTATGATGACTCTGAACTATAACTCTGCCATTCTGATTCTATTTCCTGTGAAGACTCACTTTCACTATCCATTTCAGCTTGTTCACCTTGAGTTACTTGTTGACTTGAGAATAATTCCAGTTCTTCTCTTCTGGCCTGTTCTGATTCATTAGATGAATTTGAGGAGTTTCTTTGATTTGTAGCCTTCATGTACAATTCATCCTCATGAAATATGACATTTCTTCTTGTAGTGCATTTCCTTTCTTCTGGTAGCCACACTCTGTATCCTTTAACACCAAAAGGATAACCCAGGAAGATACCTTTAACTGCTCTAGGCTTAGTCTTTTCCTGCACAACACGAACAAACGCAGAACAATCAAATCTTCTTAAGTTAGTTAAGTATGGTTTCTTACCTGACCATACCTCTTCTGGTAATTTAAACTTTAAGGTAGAATTTGGTGTTCTGTTTATTAGGTAGACAGTAGTAGATGTAGCTTCAGCCTAGAATTCTTGTCCTAATTCAGCTTCTGAAAGCATACTTCTTACTTTGTCCATTATAGTTCTCTTCATCCTTTATGAAACACCATTTTTTGAGGTGTGTAAGTGCATGTTCTGTGCCTAATGATACATGATTCCTTACACAAATCATCAAAGTTAGTATTACAGAATTCTAGACCATTATCAGTCCTTAGGTATTTAATCTTTCTGTTTGTAGAATTTTCCACTGCTTCTTTCCATTCTTTAAACCTAGGGAATGCTTCATCTTTGGTCCTGCACAAATACACCCAAACTTTCTTATAATAATCATCATTAAAACTGATGAAATACATGCATCCTCCTAAGCTATGTGGTGTATTTTGTGAACCCCAAAGATCTGAATGGACATACTCCATAATTCCTTTAGTAGTATGTTTTGCCTCTGGGAAACTCAACTTGTGTGCTTTCCCTAACACACAAGACTCACAGAACTTGACCTCTCCTGCTTCTTTCCTTGGTATATAACCTTCTCTTATCAGTACTTGTAAATTCTTGTTGCTAATATGGCCTAGCCTTGAGTGCCAGATCCTTGTCATTTCTTCACTGGTTCCAGCCAGATTAGCTTCACCTTTTGAGATTGTGCCTTGTAAATGGTACAGTCCATCCTTGTATTTTCCTGATAAAACTTTCTGTCCACCTTTGTAGAAAGTTATCACAAAATCTTCACATGAATACTTACACCCAGCTTTCTCCAACATTCCATATGAAATTAGGTTCTTACTCATCTTTGGAATATATCTAACTTGAGTGAGAATCACTTCATCTCCCTCATTGTGTATGATTTTAACCTTTCCTATACCTTTCACATCACTTACAGTGTTGTTTGCCATGAGGACTTGTCCTCCATCCTTTTCTTCATAGTCAAACAGAAAATCTCTGTCTATTGTAATGTGAAAGGTGCAGCATGAGTCCAGAACCCACTCATCTTTGGAATGAAGAGTACTTGCAGTAAGTACAAAGGGTTGTTTCAATTCTGTGACTGTGTTGGCAGAAGACTCTGAGTCCTTCTTCTTTCCTTTGTCAGGAAATTCACGTTTCCAATGTCCTTCCTTTCCACAAATGAAGCAACCTGTCTTGTTCTTATTTTTTTGTTTTCCCTTTCCTTTATCCTTGTCATGTGTCTTGTTCTTCCCTTTGTTCTTTGTTCCTCCTCTACCTTTTTTGTTGTCTTGTTTTCCCACGTACAAGCTCTCTGAAGTTCCTTTAGCTTTTCCTGTCAGTCCTTTCTGTTTAAGTTCAGCTTCTTTGGCATATGCAACAGTGATTATTTCACTAATTGTAATGGTTTCTTTGCCCGCACCATACTGTAATGTATGAACCAAAGGGTCATACAATGGTGGTAAACTTGACAGTAGCTGAATAGCTTGATCCTCATCTAAGATGGTGAATTTAAGACTAGCTAGATCAGCAATTAACCTGAGAAAATCATCAATGTTTTCTTCTATAGTCTTACTCTCTTCCATTTTATAACATGAGAATTTCTTCTTCATGTATATTCTGTTAGGGAGTGACTTAGTTTGGTAATCTTTCTCAAGTGCCTTCCACATCCCTAAGGCTGTGGTTTCATGCATAATCTTGCTGAGTATGAGGTCACTTAGGCATGTACTGAATAAACTTCTGACCCTTAGGTCTTTTTCAGCCCTTTTTGGATCTTTAACAGCTGATGATATTTGAGTTGTTGAATCCTCAGTTGTCTCTGACTCCTTAGGCTATGTTTCTTCCTCAAGAACAGATAGAAGGCCTTGTATTTCTAGTTTTCCAAGAATCTTGAACTTCCATAACCCGAAATCTAATTTTCCATCAAACTTCTCAATCTCAAACCTTCGTAGTGTTGGTTCCATTTTACTTGTTCTTCTCCTTTATGATTTCAGGTACAAATGACTGCTACAAAACAGCAATGTGGTAAAGAAATCAAGATGCAGAACTAAGGATTGGATTTAAAGAATGAAACAAGGAGTAAGTGGGAGATATAGCCTGGATTGGAATCAAGATGAAGAATGCAAATCTTAATGGTTTCCTTCGACACACGAACAATACAGATAAGTCCCTATTAAGTTTTCTCCTTTCAATATGTTGCAATTAGTTCCTGGAAATGCTCTGATACCACTTGTTGAGTTTCTTGATCGATTTGCTAGTTGTTTAGATTGGTAATTGTGTGTTCTTGAACTTAATCAAAAGCCAAAACTCAATGCAATTTGTTTACCCAGAATTCGATTACTCTACATCTCTGAGAAGAGAACAAAACTCTCCTGCTTTCAATAGATATCATATTTAAATACTTGATACAATGAATTGATTTATCTATCTTTCCTTGTAGGATCAAGATCTCAAGGATGAAGAAGAAGGAAGCTCAAGGACTCGATTGCTAAGCTTCAAATGACGCCGATAAGAAGCTTAGACTCGAGAATCACCTGCAATCTCCCGATCTTGCTTGATCTTCTTCTTCTTTGTAACTTCTATGAATAATCCCTTTGTTTGTTAATCTTCTGTTACTTATGTTTTATAACAGACAAAACTAACTATATGTGGATATGGGCCTTCGAGCTTTAACAAATAACACTTGCAGTCTTTTATTCGTAATGGACTTCTCAGCCCAATAAGTCTTAGGCAACATAACACCCACATACCATATTATAATCATGGTCTGATAATATATATATCAGTTATTAAACCACTTGTCTTTCCTCATTTAACTTTTAAGTAGATATTAAGATATTGAAAAACTCAATATCAAAAAATAGTTAAAAGTTAAAACCATTACGACCCATTTCTCCATCTTCCATTGTCATAATTGTAAGTTTTTTTTTATAATAACATAGCCGTTTAGAAAATCATATAAATTAATATACGAAATCTAAAATTTTAAGATTAAAAATTGCAACAAGTACGTTTTTCAAACATAGTTTAAGTGAACAATTAGTGTCATAATAACAAGGTAATAGAGTGTAATGCACGTGCAAGTGTCTTAATAAATGAATGAAAGATAGACGAGCAATAAGATCGTGAAGAAAGCACTTCCTAATTACATTTAAATTAATGGTTAAGTTAATCAGAGTTGTCTTCACTATAAGACAACGAGTGACAATCACCTGCTGGCTCACCATCCCACACGTCCACCCCACTTTAGATTTTATAAGTTATTATTATACAAACCATTCTCACTAGCAATTTACTTAATATCAAATTGTTATTCTATATCATTAATTCATACTATATGTATGAGGATCAACTATTTTTGGCCAATAGGTATACGTTGATAGTTTTATTACTACAAATTCCCTTATTCTAGTACATAGTGGTTAATAAATATATGTAATTTTTAACAACTAATTCTAAAAAATTGCAATTTTCAGATATTTTAATTAAAAATAATCAAAAAATTTGGATAGAACAAAAGATATTGTGCTTAAAGTTAAAAATTAATTACATTTTAATAAATGAAAATTTTATCTCTTAAAAAAACATATCATTTCAAAACCGAGAAGTACATGTTATAAAGATCAAGCCTTAATACTTTTTTCTAAATTTTTATACGTTAATGGAGAGGTAAAGATTTAGTAGTTACCACCTCTTATAGTGGTGGTGATTGGTAAGTGCTTTAAAATATTTGCAGAGTCATATTGATTTTTGAAACATTAAGTTTTCACCAATCATGCTACGTGGAGATTTTTTATTTCTAAAGCAATATATTTTATTTTGTTTATTTTTCGGCTCTGTAGAGCAAAAAAATCATAGCACTATTTTTTTGACTATGTAGAGTATTTACCTTTTGAATATTTATTTCTTTTTTTCGTTTGCACTTTTGATTTTCATATTTAACAAGTAACATTATATTATACACATATAAAAATAAATGTAATATTATTTATATAAAATTCTAATTAAAATTAAAACAGTCGATAAATGTCATGTTGTTCATTCTTGTAGATGAGTTATATAAAATAATGCACATACCACATCACTATTTTCATGGAAATGATATATTTATTGTACTAATATATATTATAGCTATAGATATATGTGTATATAAGTACGTCGTTTCAATTTTTGGTTTGAATATTTATTTATATTGGTAACAACAAAAAATTTACAATCACAAAACAAAAAGCAGTCGAATTTATTTAACAAATAACATAAAGCTAAAGCCTTTTCCAACACAACATAAATTATTTTATTTTTATGTTTACAAGTTTTAAGAATCTTATTTGTGTTGGTGTATTTATTTTATTATGTTCATTATAATTTTATTAGATAGTAAAATAATCCTACAACACTAATATTTGCCAATCATAATTTTATTTTGAAAACCTATAGCCAAGATTTCTACAGCCAAAATCCTACAGCAAAAAAAAAAAAAAATTACAACAATAATTCCTACAACCAACTTTATATAGCAAAAAATATAAATCCACAACACTTACCAATCACCACCATAATTTTTTCATTTAGACTATAATTCAATAATAATCACTCGTTATTTGTGTGTAAAATATTCTTTTAATGAAGTTTTAGCTAATTAATCATTTCGTTGTAGTTTATATATTGAAATTGAAAAAATTATTGATATACTACGTTACATAGTCTATATTGCCACTTCATCTAAGGAGTCAGCAAAATGTAACATGCATCGTCTATTTAAGATCTCTCGTATATTTTTTTTGGATTAAACATAATATTTGTTTTAAATATACATCATTTTTTTAAGGGTTATGTCGTCAAGAAAATAATTAGCAGCAAAAGTAAAACTGGTGAGTGTAGGAGCACCATATTGGTTTTGTTCATAGGTGTGGCTCTGATCGAGTTGCCACACAAATATCGATTATTTTATCTTCTTTTCTTATTTATATGCTAAAACATAAATTAAAGGGTCCAATGTGAACTTCAAATCAATGATTGGGATAATCATCAATTTAATTAATTTTGCTATCATTCCTCTAATCATATACACTCTAGTGTTTAATTAACATAACCTCCCTTTTCAATAGACCTTATACGATGCCTATATTGATTCGATCATCTGAATCCAAATATTCAAATTGATCAAGCATTTATAGCTGAAACAACTTAAATATATATATAACTCGAGAGTTCAAAAGTCTTTTGGAGATGAAACATTTATATGTATCATGGAAAAGTTGTCACAAACCGAAGATATTATCTATATAATATCCCAAATATCCCAAAAAATCAGGTTTTAATTTGTATAGAAAAGGTATCAAATGCATTATTAGTTCATTAATGTTAATCACCCATAATTAATAAGTTCCTGACTAGACCCATATTTTCAGCATGGTTGAAGCACTTTTTAAGTACATCATTGGTAGATAATAGTTGGCCTAGTTGTTTCATTATTGCAACTTTTACTGTTTTGCTTTGTTCTTCCAATAATGTTTTTTTATTAAATAATTTGTCAAATTTTAATAGAAAAATCTAAATGCATTCACATATCAGCAGGTGCATATGTTGATCGAGCTTCGTAGGCTTGCATTGTGTGTTTGTGTATACTCCTTGAACTTGACTAATTAGTTAATAACATCATAGGACGACTGAATCATGAAGAAAACAATTAAAGTTGAAACTACAAATTGTAAATAATTTGTTTTACCTCTAAACCGCTTATAAATAATAAATGCTCTTATATGGCCCTGTTCGTTTGCCAGTCGCTAGCAGCAGCGATTAGCGGCAGCGATTAAAATTGTGTTCGTTTGTCAGTCGCTGGACCGGCGACTAATCGCCGTGATTAGTCGCTGCGACTAGCGATTAAAAATTTTAGCCGCTAAATTTTTTAGCGTTTCAAAATAAGATTTAACGACTGCTAATCGCTGCCGCTAGCGACTGGCAAACGAACACAACCAGCGACTGATAACAGCTGCAGCTAATCGTTGCAGCTAATCGCTGCCGCTAACGACTGACAAACGAAGAGGGCCATATTCTGTATAGAAATAACGGTAAGATTAAAGATGTACTCATAAAAGATTAATGAATTTGTAAAATTGATAATCCAGACAAAANCCAAAAAAAAAAAAAAAAAAAAAAGTAGGTAGTTGATTAGTGTTGTACAAATAAAAACACATAAAAATGTACAATCGGTTTGTAAAAACAAAAATATTTGCTATAACGTCATCGTCAACGACATCGACATCGACCGCCTTAGGCATCCACTTAATTTAAATTTGTTTTAATATTTCTAAGCACCTGGGTCAATAATATAATAAATGTGCTCGTTTTCCAATATTTCAATTGAGATAACCAAACCTTTTTTCTCTCCGAAAATTTATTAGAATTTTTTTTGCGTACATACATTAGAAGAATTTAGAAGAATATATATCAATCTATTTTGGATAAGATATTTTTAAAAAAAATTTCTCTTTCGTTTCACTTCAATTAATGTTTTTTTCTAAAGAATTTGTATTTTTATTTTTCTATAATTTTTATATTATGTAGATTGATTCATTATTGATTAATTCATTTGGAAAAATAACATATAGTGCTTTATTTGGAAAAAATTATATGTATGCAAAAAACTTGAATATCAGTTCATTTAGAATATTTGGAATAATTATTTGTACTTGATTTGGGATCTATTCAAAGACCGGATGGAATCGAGACTCACCAAAGAAGATCAAATTAAAACGACAATGGAAACTCAAAAGAGATGATAAAGGTCGTACGAAAAACGAGGAGACAAATAGCGATCAAGGATACGACAATTGAAAAAGGCCGAGACCTAGCTCGGCGGTCCAAGCTTTCTTTGACCTAAAACTATTATACATAGAGAGACATTGTATCTTAAGAAAATAGAAAAATGTAGACAAAAAACTTTAGAAAACCCGTATCGTCAGCTGCTTATCTGGTTTGTAGACGATCTCGAAAAATTAAAATTACATTTTTATAGATAGATAGTTACGAGTCATACCTAAAATATGAAAACCTTATATTAATAAAATGATAACCATTCAATAATAATAATAATAATAATAATAATAATAATAATAATAATAATAATAATAATAATAATAATAATAATAATAATAATAATAATAAATATTTAAAAGATTATAACGTATAGTTCTATTTTTTCCTTTTCTGAAACAGAAAAAAATAAAGTCCAAAAATAAAAGTACATATAGATGATAATAATCCAAATAATTACATAATCCAAGTATATGTTTTTAGCCCACGTAAATGCTTATCTTTCAAAAATTATGGATTTTGATCTAGTAGTCCATAAATTTATAAATATATAGTAAATGATAATATATTATAAAAATTCAAAAGATCATAGTTTTTAAAAGTATAAAACACTAAAATACTAAATTGTAAACTTAAATATAAACACAAAGTTACAAAAAAAAAGGGGATTAACATATAGTGTGTTGAGAGTATGGTATGAGTATTTTTCCCAAAAGAAAAATGTTGGGAGACAAAAGGGTAATAAGCGAAAGAGTGGTCTCGAGAGGATGAAGTGAAGTCACATAAAAAAACAAGTGAGATGGCTCGAAACTAGAGAACGGCGCCGTTTGAGGAACTAACGGTGTTAACACCCGCTGAGTGGGTCCCAACTATTGTCCTTATTTCCTTTGACAATTATCCGTACGGTCTCGATAGTATTATTTCTTTCTTTACCATACCTTTAAACCAAATGACACAGCTTCAATCCTAATGTGTGCCTTTCAATCTTTTGTAACTTCCTATGAGATATTGGATTTGCAGGTTGCTTAAGAGGAGTTTAGGGTGCTCCAAAAGTATGTGTAAAGCATTATTAGATAGGGTCGACATTGTTATGTTAATGAGGTGTATATGCAACAGCTCCACTTGATAAGATATGGGGGCAAAATAGTTATCTACAATCATTCACAACATCACCCATTTCGTTTTTGATATTGATACCGACAGTGACAGATCTATAAAATTTTGTTTAATGGAGTTAAAATAAAGTTGTTAAAAACAATTTAAAAGTTAAGAACAATATCATTACAAAACAACACTAAAAAGTTATTTTTTGAAACAAAATATGACAAAATTATTCATAAATTTACATTTTAGTTGGTATTATAAAACCAATAAACACATCTATTCTGGTGCAATATAGTCAAAACTAAATTGGATGGGGTTCAAACTGATAATTAAATTGGGTTCAAATTCACAATTATCTAATGTATATTTAAAAATTTTATAATTGTTATCCAATGGCAAACCCTTGGTTTCCCTCGAGACCCATTTCAGATGATCCCTCTCCTGCTCCGGTATGTGGCTTGCTCAACCCTCCTCTCTAGCTCCCTCTTGATCCTCCTAACATTCCCCCCTGTACCATTTTCCTCCTCCTCCCTCTCTCCCTTCACCCCTCATTCAGTGTCTCTTACTTCCCTCGTCGTGGTAGATCCGTCAATTACTATACAGGGACACGTAGAGTTCCTTTCTAACACTTTAACTACTGTCAGAGTTCTTGCAGTTGAATCTACCAATGTTCATGGGCAAAACCCTAAAACTAATCCCAAATAAATTTTGAGTGTACCTACCAACCAAATTGCCTCTCATGTCTTAACCCTAGCCCATAAACTGAAATTGTCCACCGAAAAATCGCTAAAGAAGGTTGTTGTGCCCTCCTTATTAAGTTCTGGCCATCCTCGGGTTCTCATCCCTGACTTTGTCTTTCACGAATGTGCTGAAATGCACAAAGATCTTGTTTCAGCGAAGTTCTTAGGAAATCCTCCTCCCTTCAAGCATATTCAGAATGTCCTAAACTATATATGGGGTAAGGGTAAATTTCTAGAAATTTATGTAAATCACCACTCAAGGTCGATGATTATATGTATCCTGAATATATACATAAGGAAGAAAGTTATGGAAAAAAGAATTTGGCATGTGAGAGAAGCTATGTTCCATGTTTTCCCTTGGAATTCAAAAAATTTAGACTTGGAATTAGAATCCTTCCCATTGTGGGCTCGTCCCACTAATTTAATTCATACGAAAGGTCTGAACTTTCTTGCAAGATTAGTAGGTGAGTCTAAGGAAACAGATGAGTATACCCTTAATTTCACAAGTATTGACACAGTCCATGTATTCGATGAGGTTGATGTTACAAAACCCCTTCCAGCAACTATGGAATTTGAAAGAGAAGATGGTTATGTAAGCAAATAGGTCATGTTCTACGTTATTGTCCTTCGGCCAATCTTCAATGGGTTCTGGTCTGTCGCAAACTACCCCCTTCTGATCCTCCCCTTCCACCCCTTCCCGATTCTCCTTTCACTTCCGACTCACCTCCCACTTATGACTCACCTCCACCACCAAATTTAGATCCTCCATCAAATTCTTCTCCACCGTCTTTACCTTCGTCACCTCTAGCCTCTGTCTCTCTTCTCAAAATCACCTTAGATCAATCTCTTTCTACCTCTATTCCAGGTCATCTTAAACCTCCAGCCTTTGCCTCTCTTCTCAAAATCACCTCAGATCAATCTTTCTCAACCCCTATTCTAGCTCATCTTAAACCTCCTGACCCTTCTCTGGATATGGACATTGATCTTACTTCCCCATCGGATTCTCTTCCCACCAGGGAAGTGGCTCCTTAATTCCTTCAATGTCTATTAAAACTTTTTTTTGGAACGTTTGTGGCCTAAATGACCCGGATAAACATCGGCCTTTTGTTAATTGGCTTAGTATAAATAAACCTAGTTTTGGTACTATCTTATAATCTCATATAAAAGAACCTTTTTGAACCCTATTTTAAATGCTCTTTGCCCATGTTGGAACTATCTTTCGAATCACGCTTCAGACCTGGATGGTAGAATAATAATTATTTGGAAGGATAATATTTATATTTGTCTCATTAAACAATCTAGACAAGCTTGTACGGTTGAAGTAAAAATCCAAGGACAAATTTCATTTATAATGACCTCCATATATGCTTCTAATCTCAATGAAGAAAGGAATATGCTCTGAATTGAACTCCTTCAGTTATGCCAGGCTCATAATATATGCAATCAACCTTGCATTTATTGATGGTGATTTCAATCAAATTGCTCATTACTCTGAGCATTCTTCAGATCTGGTCAATTACTACACCTCAGATATGCTTAGCTTCAAAGGAGTACTACAACGACTAGAAATAACGAATTTGCGGTTTCAAGGACTATATTTCACGTGGTCAAATCATCAGTCAGAAAATCCAATAGAAAAAGCTTGATTGAATCCGTACCAACACTAATTGGCTTGAAACCTTTCCAAACAGTTGTTGCTCTTACATGGCCCCTTTATCTCTGATCATTCCCCTGCCTTGCTTGATCTCAGCCACCCCCTTCCCATATCTGGAACCAAGCCTTTTAAGTTTCTCAACTACCTAATTACTCACCCTCATTGCTTGGAAAAAGTTGAGCAAGCATGAGAGACTGCTGGAAATTTGTTTCCTTCGGAACTAAATTTAGCCAACTTGTGTATCAAGCTAAAATCAGTGAAAAAATAATTGCAAAAATTAAATAAAGAGAGTTTTTCTCACATTGAAGAGAGAGTGCATTCTACTAATTTATTACTTCAACATGTGCAGGTACATGCTCTTTAAAATCCAAGCACGTCTCTTTATCAACAAGAACGTGATCTATATAGCCATTGGGTTTCTCTGAGACGCATTGAGGAATTCTTTTTTAAACAATGTTCTAGAATCAACTTGTTGAAAGAGGGTGATCAAAATACGTCAATTATCGAGTTATTAAAGCTAGAATGCATCTAATTCTATAAGGAATATGACTTTACCGGATGGTTCGTTCACCGCTTCATCTTTCGAAATTAGTGAAACTGCTGTTAATGATTTTAAACAAGTCTTATGTCCTGATTGGCTAGATTCATACATGTGCCCTCCATCTTGGTTCAGAAGCTTAAGTTCATTCTCATGCCATACTCGCCAAAGGTCTTTACTATGCTTTATTCCTACCAAAGAAGAAATTATTATTTTCCTACGGCGCCTCAATGGTAATAAAGCTCCTGGTCCCGATGGGTTTACGACAAAATTCTTTCAGGCATCATGGAACATTCTAGGACATCACGTACTTGCAGCCATACATAATTTCTTCCTCACAAGTTTTTTACCAACTTCGGTAAATGCTACAATCCTAGCTCTAGTCCCCAAGAAGCAAGGAACATCGGAAATAAATGACTATAGGCCTATTGCATGTTGCAATACCCTCTACAAAATTATATCCAAGCTGTTAGTATCTAGATTGAAGCCAATCCTTCCACTGTTCATTCTTAAAAATCATGCTGTATTTGTAGAAGGTCGATTGCTAATGGAGAACTCCTTATTAGCTGATGAACTTGTTAACGCGTATAATAGAAGAAAATGAGCTAAAAGGCTAATGATTAAGGTTGACATTGCTAAAAATTTTGATACCATAAGATTGGAATTTATTATAAGCACACTAAAAGGAATGGAGGTACCGGAGATATACATCAGATGGATTCAAGCGTGTCTGACTACACCATCTTTTTCTGTGGGGTTCAATGGATGCATTCATGGATATTTAAAAAGTAAAAGAGGTGTTAGGCAAGGGGATCCTCTATCCCCTTACCGATTTGTTATTGCACTAAACTGTCTATCCCTAATATTAGAGACATCGGGCTGACACACCTGTGTTTTGCCGATGATCTCCTTATTTTTACTGATGGAGAACTTAATTCAGTCACAAAATTTTTGCAAATCTTAATAGAATTTTGTGCTATTTCAGGACTACGTATCCATCCAAGTAAATCCAGTTTCTATTGCTCAGGACTAGAGGAGGAAGAGATTGCAAGAATTATTGAAGAAACTGATTTCCTTCATAGTTAATTACTAGTGAGCTATCTAGGCATTCCGTTATGCACGAAAAAACTCATTAACTTTGATTGCCACCTCTTATACAGAAAATCAAGGAAAGGTTGAATTCTTGGACAGCAAAGTCTCTGTCTTTTGCGGGACGACTTCAGCTTCTCAACTCTATTATTTCTGGAATCATAGCTTTTTGGACAGCCAGTTTTATCCTGCCAAAAAAAAAATGTATCAAAGAAATTAATTTATTATGTAGTTCGTTTCTATGACATGGTGCTATAGAAAGTTCAAGGTCAGCCAGAGTAGCTTGGGATAAAGTCGTTCTATCTAAGAAGGAAAGAGGTTTAGGTATAAGGGATCTTCTAACCTGGAACATGGCAGCGACTCTAAGATTATTATGGATGATACTATTTAAAGATGGTTCCCTATGATAGCATAGTTTCGTAGAGAAATGTTAAAGGGGAAATTGGAGCTTTACTGGTCCCTGGAACATAGACAGAATTTCTCTTAGTTAGCCACTAAACTAATAAAATTCCGATCTGAGGTCTTCCCATTAGTGAAAAAGAAAATAGGGAATAGAATAAATACACTGTTCTGGCATGAAAATTGGCCCCCACTAGGCCATCTTTTCTCGGTTCTTGGACACACGACTCCTTCAAGACTTGGAATTCCTCTCAATGCCACTATTTCCAGCATTCACTCTGAATTAGGCTGGAGATTGCAACATGCAAGGTCAAAAAATCATGTTTCTCTTCTTCAATACATCACTACAATTACTCTCAACAATCAATCAGACACTTACTCATGGGAATTAGCTTCATCTTCGATCCAACAATGCAAGGTCAAACACATCTACCAATCATTAAAAGGTTCACATTTACTAGTCGATTGGTTTACAGAAATATGTATAAAAAAGGGAATACTGAAGCATATGTTCTTAGCTTGGCTGATAATTCAGAACAAATTACCAACAAGGGATCGCCTCCTGAACTGGGGTCTTCAAAATCCATATCTTTGTCTTCTTTGTAGGGAGGAAGAAGAAACGAGGAATCATCTCTTCCACTCATGCCCTTATACGGATTTTCTATGGAGAGCTATTAGCCACCGTCTGCAAATCCAAATAGCAATTGATTGGTCATCCAACCTGATATTTTTAAGAAATTACAGAACATGTAAAGACAAAAATCTGGTTCTATTAATAGTTTGGCAAGCTATGCTCTACCATCTATGGAATGAACGAAATGAGAGACTACACAACAACTTATCTCATCCCAAGAAAGTTGTCTTTAAAGCTATTGATCTACAGGTTAGGAATTAGATATCTTCTCTCCAAACATCAAACCCGGACCTGGCTTCTCGGTTATTTACTTTCTGGATATCTCACGCTCAAAGTCGATGATCATCTTCTATTATCAACAAATCTTTACAAACTCTGGTCGTTTGCTAGCTTGATTAACTCACTGGAAATGAAAGAATATCAAAAACTGGCTAAGTTCTCAGGTTGCATGCATTTACTCAAGCTCACCTACTGAAAGAAGCTTCATGATCACTGCCATTTGGGCCACTTTATTCCATTATCGTTTTCAATTAGTTCTATTGGGCTCTATCTTATTGAGTTTTAAAATGAGTTCGTTATGGATTATGTTTATTTCTAAGAAAAACATGAAAGCCTAAGTGCTTGTACCTTTTTATTTTATTTAAATAGAAAATCCATTTACAATTTTTTTATAATTGTTACAAAAAGTAAAAAAAATCTATTGGGCTCAATTGAACCCATATATCATAATGTGGATCCGCCACTGAATACCGATTTTTTTCGAGCCAACTTGTTCAAATAGATTTATTAGAGGATCAAGAGGGTTCATGATATCATATCATAAACTAGTTTTATATCTTCAACTTAAAATTTGATGAAATGTTTGGCAAAGGGTTTTAAGGATTCACATTACTAGTAACTGGAGTTATTTAACATGTGCTTACCCATCCAAACCACACAAAGAGAATCTGAATATGCAAAAAAAACCACACAAGATGCAAAGTCATATTTTTGTTCCATAGAATTGCGCATACTTTCTCCTCCCAAATTCTAGGGATGCGTAGTGTATCCCATGAGACTTTTGCGAGGCATTTGTTTTATACATTCCACACCTAGAGAAATGAGGAGCATAGGGATTAAATATTCTTAATACAACATGTTTGTAGTATAAACGCTAATATCCAAACATTTATGAGGCTAAAATGAGCAAGTTTAGAAGCTGCAATCTACCCGCAAAATAAAGGGTTTTGGATGAAAATTGATTAAACTTCCATGTTATCTTTCTAGGAGTAGGTGTAGTCACTTATGCAAAAATTACGACGAATGATAGGAAACCTAAGATAGTGGATTGGAAGAGAACCATTGACGAATCCAAATCATGAAAGAGTAGAGGGTTCATCTAAGTTTTCTTTATTAAGGAAATAAGGATATCAAATCCCTTTGATTGTTCTTATCAAATCCTGTTAATTGTTCTGTCAATATAAATATTTACATTCCTTCCTCTGATATACTCGGTAATCTTACAATGGAAATATACAGTCATTAATAACCTTTAACATGTGTACAATTAGATATTGTCGCTGCACCTTCAACTCATCACCAATATGAACATGATTTTGTTCTTCCTCTTGCTCCTCAACACACGGTGACGACACGATCACGTTAATGCATCTCCAAGTTGAATCCTAAGTATGCTATGTCTGCTTTGGCTGCATCTACTCCATCTATTCCCTGAACAACTGCTATGAATCCAAAATGGCAGACTACCATGGAAGAGGAATTCAATTATTTGGTTCGTAATGGTATATATACACTGGTTTCATACTCAACTAATCAAAATGTAGTTCGATGTAGATGGTGTGGGCACACTAATTGACCCGGATCCATTAGTGGGCTCGGATCGGATTACACGGTGAGCGGAGGACGTTCAGTGCTCAGAGCATGCAGTGAGCAGAGGAAGCTCAGCACGCGGAGCACACAGCGAGCAGAGGAAAGCTCAGCGCGGGGAGCACACAGTGAGTAGAGGAAAGCTCAGCGCGCCGAGCACGCAGTGAGAAGAGGAAGCTCAGCGCGGGGAACACGCAGTAAGCAGAGGAAGCTCAGCGCGCGGAGCACGCAGCGAGCAGAGGAAAGCT
>OVBE01008888.1:0-15834 GCA_900406425.1 Iberis pinnata | reverse complement strand
GAAAAAAGTCAACAATGGTTGCCCACTAATCTGATCATAGGTGAAATCCAATCCCTTCGCTTCGCGCCAGGCTTTGAAACCGTAAGTCAGGCGGAGGAACCCCTCTCCTTTCAGTCGAGTCACTAGGAACCCCTCTCCTTTCAGTCGAGTTGCTAAAGCACCTCTCGGAAGCGAGAAAGCGAGCAGCAAGCTGAAAAAAGGGGAAAGTGGTTTTTTTTATAAGCTAAGGGGGCTGGCTAGGAATCGCAAGAATTGAGAAGGGTGGGAAAGACAGGTTCGGAAATGGCCGGATTAGCAGGAGGAAGGTCTTGAAGAGCCTGAAACAAAGAAAGGTGTACATAAAAAAAGAGGCTGGTTATGGCCTTTACTTGATAGGACTCCTTTCCCATCTATCTTGACCGGGAAGAGGGGATAAAAAAACCTTGCGGAAGCCCTGCCCACCCTTATGGATCCCTCATATTTATGATTCCAGGCTTCCCGGACTCGTAATAGACGGCTAAGAACAAGAAGAGGGTCAGTAGTCTCTGCCGTTGCAGGTCCTTCTCCTTCCGCTGAGACGGCCCTCTTTTTTTGTTTGTTCACCGCGGCACGAAATCATGAAGAAGCTGGAATAACTCAGAAAGAGAGTGGCGCCTAGCCGTTGAGAGCGTCTATTATCTTTGTAGAGGAACAGTACGATCTTGGACTGGCCCCCTTCGCATGACCTAGAAAGATAAAGAAGTCCATGCTACTATAAGGCCTCTAAACTCCTCCCTCAGGACACTATTGCGTTGCCCATGGGGACGGGGTAGCCCCGACTTCCATAGGTCCTTGGTTCGACCTCCTAATGAGAATTGAGGTCCTTGCGCGGGCGTCTCATCCCTAAGACTTGCTTGCTCTGTATGGAGTGCCCTGTGGTTCCTCGAGTGCCAGCCGCAGAGAGGAATGCCATCAACTAGGGCGCTATTGGCCACTAACCACTCGCTCGCCAGCCGCTCGGGCTCCGCGTTTCAAGTTCGTTATCCTAACCGTCCCCTCTGCTCCACCGGGTGCCTGGCCCCTTCTTCTATCTTATCTACTGCCTTGCTCCTCGGCTCCCTACAGCTCCAGCCGCTCGCTGTAATAGCTTGCTTCTCGGGTGGCTCGCACCCCGGGTGGTGCGGCTGAGCCAGAGTGGGCTCAACAGTCGGCCTATGTTTCCGGGCGCACGCGTAAAGGCATGATTAGTTCCACAAATCTCACTGCACTGACCATAGTAAACTCCTTCTCGTTGTACCAAAATAGAGATTTGATTTAAACGACCAGGTACAGCATCACATTTGACACCTGAGGAAGGTACAGCCCAACTATGAGGTACATCAGCAGATGTTACAATAATACGTAGATGAGTTTTGGCTGGTACAACCACTCTATTGTCCACTTCTAATAAACGTGATTGACCCAATTCTAGATCTTCTTCTGGAATCATATAATTGTCAAAAGTGAGTGACTGCTCACTTTACTTTTTTGATATAGATTCTTTATCCAGTAAAAGTCAGTTTTATTCTCTTGTTACTAGCTTTATTTATCATGATCTTCGGCATAAGAGGTTAGGCCATCCCTCTATGTCCAAACTAGATCTCATGAATAATCAATTGGTTTTACCAAAACTTAAAAACAATTCTGATTTTCCATTGTATTTGTCAAAACAAAAACATTTACCTTTTGTTTTTCATAAAAATCTTTTTCCACATCCTTTTGATCTATTACATGTAGATAATAAGTATCTATAAGTTATATTAGATCGAAACAGATATTACATTTTACCAAACAAAGAAAAGCTAAGGTTATCCATTTAATTATCTGAAAACTGTAAGATTTAGCATAGTAAATTTATCGAAAATTGACGTATCATACTATCACATTGTGATATAAATGGCAAAATTTTCCAATCACCCAAGGCTGTCATCAAATACACCTAAAAATAAAATAAAATTTGTTACTTTCAAAACTAAAAACATTAGTGGCGATTTTTCATATAACAGATGAGATTACGCCATGTAGTGCTTATTATCTTTTAACGATTTGGGACACTTTTGAGATATAAATACATAAAGAACAGGAAAACAAAACATAAGATATGAATTGGAAACCAAACACTAAACTTAGAAATCCACACAAATCTTCACAATCTTATCCCATGACTAAATATAAAGCTTTTAAAATGTTCCACAAGAGAATAGAAACCTGAAACTTGTTTGTTAATTAATATAATGAGCTCAGAAGAAGATGTGTTTAGTTTCATCACGGTGCTTGGGCTTGCCGTTTTCATCGGACTCTGCATCTTGTTCGTTGTTCTTATAGCAGCCTCAGCGATCATCCTTGTATTCTACGTCATCTTCAACTGCATTCTCCGACCATTCTTAGGAACATGTCTCGAGCTAGATCTCGAAATCGGAGTCCAAAGAGGCCAGCAACGTGCTAGATTCGTGAATTACCACGCAATCATCCCGAACGATCTACACGGACTGAGACAAAGCGCCATTGAAACGATACTCCCGAAGTTACTTGTGGGACAAGGAAACAACCAAGAATGTGCGATTTGTCTAAGCGGTTATGTGGTTAATGAAGCATGCAGAGTGTTTCCGGTATGTAGACATATGTATCACGCGCTTTGTATTGACGCGTGGCTTAAGAATCATCTTACATGTCCTACTTGTCGTCAAGATTTGACAGATTCGTGACACAAGTTGTTGCTTTTTATGTTTGTAAATAGATACTTGTTAAATGCTAACCAAAATGCAACCACCAACAGAGTAAACAGTATCGACCAATATATCTTTGGGGAAAGTTGAACGACACCAACTTCGGCATAAATAGTTTAATCACTATTCGTTAAGCCACTGGGAAACTTACAATTATGGGTGGAATTTATTTTTTCGATATCCGATTCTTAATCTACCCGGATTCTCGCTTCAAAATTGTAGATCCAAATTTGGATAGTAAAATTTAAAATCCAGTTCGGATATATGAAATATATCAAAAATAAATATACATTATGCTATTTTAATCAACCCAAATTAAATTTATATTTTATTTAATAATATATTAAATATTATTCTTTATAAATATATATATATATATATATATATTAATATATAACTTATTATTAGTTTTATATTAAGAAAAAACTTTTAAAAATATATTTTTCACCTAAAACTAAAAAAGTTGGATAAAGATGATGATATCTTGACTTTTAAAAGGATTATCCGGATACTTTGTATCCGTCGATTCTATATTTAGTGTCAGATAGTGTTTTCATTTATCTAAATCTAAATATCCTAAAATATTATGAATATCCGAACCAGCCACCTCGACTCCCAATGTTCCAAAAATATTGACATCCCAAAAGCGGAAAATCGCGATCAAATTTAATGAAAGTAATCACGTCCGGTTTATAATCATCAACATAGCTAGGTGTGTTTATATTGATACAATTTTCTCGGTCAAATTGGGTCTTTAGATAAAAGAAGGGAAAAAACCTTAAAAATACACAAACTTATTTAATTTTGTCTCTTTAATACACGAACTTTTAGAGTTACCATTTCAATATATGATTTAACTTTGGTTTTCTTATTAATACACAAACTTTTTAAAATTGAAAGTTTACACGAGATACCTAAACGGACGTTAAACGTCCTTTAACTACAATAACTTAGAACTAAACTAGGGTTAATTAATTTTATAATGCCTTTTATGCCCTTAACCCAAGTTATTAGTTATTCTTCTTCAATTCTCTTCTCCATTAATGCTGCTTTAGCTTTTGAAAATCAGAAACTTGAGATAGTGGAGAAGATGGATCGAAGTCAGAGTTCAGAGCCAAACTCTTGCAGCTGGAGCCAAGGTCAGATGAAGGAGAGCTCGGGACTGATGTGCCACTGTAAAAGGCCGACCACTGTGCTTAAATCTTGGACAAATGACAATTCGGGAAGAAGATTCTTTAGGTGTGATGTTCATGGGTTCTTCAAGTGGGCTGAGGATGAGAAACCTCACAGTTGGCAGAAAGAGAGTCTTCTTGAAGCACGAGATTTGATTCGATATCAAAAAGAAGAAATCAAAACTCTAAAGGAAACGATTATGAAGTTTAATCAACAATTGTGCACTACAACATGTACTAGTGATTCTACTTTGGTCAAAATTGAAGAAGAGAAGTTCAAACTTGACGAAGAGAAGATGAAGCTTGAAGAAGAGAAAACTAAGCTTGTGAATGAGTTTATGATTTGTCAAGAGAAGGAAAAATTGTTGAGACAATTCATTGTTATCTTGTGGGGTGGGTTTTTCATAGTGACATCCATGATCCTTACAATGATGAGGAACTAAATTGGATCATGTTGATCAATGGTTGTTGAAGTAGTGTTTAATTGGTGTAGTTTGATTGTGTTTTAGCTATTTTGGTGTAGTTTTATCGATTGTAAGCTACTTTGATTGTGTTTGTTGTTGTCTTAAGTTTGATGTAATGAATATGTTGGCTATTGTGGTTGGTTTGTTGTGTCTAATTGGATTTCTAAAATGTAACATCATTCAACAAGTACCATAACAATTACAATAACGTAACATCATTCTACAAAAGCTAAAAACCATCATTCCAAAGTTAAACATCATCCTAACAAAGTCAAATAGATACCAAAAACCATCCTAACAAAGTCCATCTAAACCCAAAAAACATCATTCTACTTCATCGAGAGACCATCCTTCTACTCTATGGCGTTGGTGGTGGTCCTCTTGGTGGAGGTCCAACTAGGTCCACAACTTGAGATCCCCACACATCAAACATGCGGCCCGTGAATGGTGAAATATAACACTTGTAACCTCTAGGTATGGGATGTTCTCTACCTCTGCCTCGGCCCTTAGGACGACTCCTACCTCTACATGCGACACTTGATGAAGCAGTTGGTATAGGAGGAGCACTTGAAGAAACTAGTGGTGCAGGCGGAGCATTTAAATTAGCTGGCTGACTAAGTGTGTTCCTCCTCCTCTTTGGTGCATTTTGAACACTCCAGGTATCATACTACAACACAGAAAACACTGAAATGATAAGGGTATATAGAAAAAATGATAGTGAATGCTATACGTGAAGTATATTTACAGTTGGTGTCTTCTTTGGTCTACCTCTTTTGCATGTATTAGTAGGGGAATAACTTTGGAATTCTTACAAGTAACTATGTTGTGGCCCTTCTGGAGAAAGTTTCCACATGTTATTGTCCTGCCTTCCCTTGTCACTTTTGTTGGATTTGTTGAGTATTCTTGTGGTTCCTTTATTCTATCATGTTTCCTTGGACGTCCTGGCATCCTCCTCTTATCAGGTACTTGTATTGCCTCTTTGCCTGTTTTCTTCCATAGGTTCTCTCCATTAACCGGCTTGATCTTTTGCTTGTAGGTGTCTTTCCAAGTGTTTGTCAAGTAGCACTTATCTACGAAGCTTACAACAACAACAACAACAACAACAAGAAAAAGCATTAGATAACAACAACAAAGTTAAAAAATCTGGAACTTGAATTCACTTACTCTTCTGCATTCTTGTTGTCCTCAGTTAGCACAAAAATAGCATGCCTACATGGTATTCCAATGACATTCCATTAGTTACAAGCACAATATTTGTCTAATAGGCTGACTGTGGAGCTGCCATTTCGCTCAATGACCTCATACAAGGTCTCACTGCTCTTAATTACAGAGCAATACTTGCTGTCCATGCAGTTCTGTTCTAATTGTTCAATCTTTTTATGTGGAAACATTGGGCCACATTTGCTTGTCTTTTCATGCCTCCTTGCTATACGCTTCATTGTTAATCTTCTTATCTCCTCAAGCATGTTGATCATTGGAAGTTTTCTTGCTTCTTTGATTGTTCTGTTAAAACTCTTAGATAAGTTGTTGCATTAAACATCTTCACTCCTGGCAGTAGAACCAAAGAAAGCTCTGCACCATGTCTTAGGTTTCTCTCTTTAACAGATCATCATGAGCTTCTTCATCAAACTGCTTCAGAGATTCCATATTTTTCTCATATTCAGGAATAGTTTCACTGAATGCTACTGCCCAAAAGAAGTCTTCATATTCATACTTTCCGTAACTCTTACTCCAATTGGAAATATATGCCTAGAACAATGTCTATATTCTGCTTCAGGTATCATTTCAGCCACAACATTAATCAGACCCATCTGCTTGTCTGAAATCACTGTCAAACCATTTCCAATACCTAAAGNNTATAAACCAGCCCCAAGAATCATTATCTTCCACCCTTACAATTGCCCAAGCAATAGGGTATATCCTATTCTCAGAATCTCTTCCAACAACAGCTAATATTTCCCCTTTAAGCTCCCATTTAATAAAAGCACCATCAAGTCCAATGAAAGGCCTACAAGATCTCTTCCATGATTCTCTTAGTGGTTGAAAACAGATGTAGAATCTGTAAAAAACCTGCTTCCCATTTGCTCTTGGAACTGTTACAATCTCAGTAGTTGTATTAGGATTTGAACTTCTTAGTTCTCCCTCATAATCCCACAACTTAGCAAACTGTTGCTTCTGAGTTTCTAACACCATATCTAAAGCTATTCTCCTAGATTTTCTACAAATCCACTTAGACACAGAGATATTATACCTCATCATTATCTCGTCTTTAATATCAGTCCACCTAATACTTGGTCTTCTTCTTGATTCATCCTTGAATAATGCAGCCACTATGCCTTGCTTCAACATCCTATCTTTACTACTCTTTAGATGGTTATGTGTGTTCACAAGCCTCTTAACCATCCATCTACGCATTGGTGTCTCTGTTGAGCAATATATTAACCATTTACAATAAGGTTTTGTGCACACAGCAGCCAGTTTGGTCTTCTCCCATCTATTCAGTTTCACATCGTATTGTGTTTGCAAAATGTACCTAAGGAGCTGGTCTTTGAATTCTTCTCCAGTCTTGAAAGTTTGCTTCAACTAGAGGAATGATGCCTTTTTCTTGTCATATGACTTCATGTATATGTCAACTTCTTTTCTATGGAAGTCTTCCCATTCATCATCAGTATCCATTGCTGCATCAAGATGTTCTCCATCCTTGCATTGTCTTTCAAATTCATATTCTACATCACCCCTAGAATCATCACCCAACTGCTCACCTTCATGCTCATCATTAACAGCAACTTCATCAACAAGTTCTTCTTGAAATATTGTCTCAAACCTGGGATCATCACTTTCTTCTATTCTTAACTCTACCCCTTCGTCTACAATTTCTTGTTCTCCAGGTGGATCATCATCAGAATCACCATCTTCAACATCTGCTTCAAACTGTGGAAATGAAACAACTTGGTCAATGTATAAATCAACTTCTCTTGTTATTGCACTGTCCTTGCAAATTTGTCTCATCCCCTCATCTTTATCATCACAAATACACTTCAATTTTTCCATATTTTCATGTGGAAGCTTGTACCAAATCTTCTCAACCTCCCCATTAACTCCATTATCATCACAAAAGTTCTGAAATAGTTTCCAGTAGATAACATCCAGATCAACAACAACATCTTTCATTGATCCTCCAACATAGACATATTTCTCTTTTTCATCCGAGATTATTTCTCCTCCATAATAAACATTCAGTGTCTAAATCACTGTAAAATGTCAGTGTAAAATGAGTATTCGCCATATCGAAACCAAATTCATATCCAAATTTCTAATCTGAAACCAAAAACTCAGAAATCAAAACAAAATTACCTCATTTTTCCTGTCGAAGCTAATTGAATCCGATTCCTACAACTTAATCGGCTAATTTCTGCACAAATCAACATGCAAGATGGTTAGAAGACGATTCGACAAAATGATTCTCGTTGAAATCAACTACAAAGACCATTCGAATGGAAGCATACCTTAGAAGATTCGTCGTTGAGATACCCAAACGAAGTCTTTGTCTTCTGTTTCTCCTACTTTTTGATTCTCCTATCGTCTTCTCCAAATCGCAGTTAGGGTTAGGGTTTTTTATTTTCCCCAAATCGATTTGAGAAGAAACTGTTCGCAGAGGTACAATAGGTTTTCTTTTAAAAAAATTTAATACATGTGCAGTTTATTAACCATGATTACGATTATGTGAACCTCGTTTAACGTCCGTTTAGGTATCTTGTGTAAACTTTCAATTTTAAAAAGTTTGTGTATTAACAAGAAAACCAAAATTAGATCATGTATTGAAATGGTAACTCTAAAAATTCGTGTATTAAAAAGACAAAATAAAATAATTTTTATATATTTTTAAGGTTTTTTCCCTTAAAAAAAATGTAAATAAAAGCTTGAACTTTTACAAACAAGCCAAAAAGACTTCAACTTTTAAGTAGGCCAAATAAAACCTGGACTGTTGTTGAGCATGCCATTTTTAACCTGTTATTAGTCAACTTTTAACCACAATTAACAGAGTTAGATCACCGTTAAAAATTCCTAATTTCTTTTCTCCTATCTAAGCCATCTCCTTCAACGTAAATCATCTCTGAATACGGTGTGGCTTGTGAGTTTGTCTCTCTCGTTTTAAGCGGTGGTTCTCTCATGTCCTCGCTCTTACTTTCGGTAAATTCTTTGATGGTGAATGTTTTAAATACATTTCTCAAATTTTTGAGAAACCTATTTGCATTTCGTTATACTTCTTACTGATGGTGGAGTCCACTCTCGTCTCGATTAGCTTTAGCTTCTCTTCACTTTTTGTTGTTGTTATTTTGTGGTTTTATCTCTTATTGAGTGTTATTTTTGATTCTTTAAACTTTTTGTTGTGAATATTTGTGTTGTTGATTAATGGTTATGCTGAACATGGTCATAAGAGAATTCGAGTTCATATTCTTATTGATGGTCGTGATGTATTAGATGGTTCAAGTGACTAAATCATCTTTTACATCATTAAAAATGACCTCACAATCACCTCCACACATCATCATTTTCACTGCTAACATCATCTCTTATGTCCCACCTTAATCATCATGTTCTTCATCAACAACACAAACATCTGTACTGTTCAAACTTTCACGGTGACATGTTTTCAGCTGTTGTTTTCTTCCACTAATTAAAATATGATCGAGGATATAGTAGATTTAATTTCTTAGTACTGTAACAAAATGCAATGCATCAATATCACTAAAGTTAAGATGTCTAGTACATATGCAAAAAAAATTTTCAGACTAAATCGATGCTCATAGCTAAACATTAAAAAGCTCAACCATAGTTAATAAAATCAACACAATAATAACCATCTATCTAACTCATCTTGTGTAATCAAAATCACTTTTTTAGCTATTAAAGTTTTGGTTAAACTTGGAAAAAGTGATATGTCACAAAACTTGTTGAAAGCTTGTGGTCTCAAACAGAGTATTCTTCGAGCCAAAATCAGGATTCAGTCAACTGGTTTTGGTGATCTAGTTAAATCAATTATTTTTTAGTTTATTTTAAGTCATATGATTTAGCTCAATTTATGATTTTTGGTTTTCTGGTTTGGTTCATCTATAAAACAAAATCAGAATCAGAGTTTGTTTAACGGCACTGTTTTGTTCTTATTCTTCATTCTTGTAGAGCTTTAGCTCGAACTCTTTGAGGTGATAGTGATTCTTGTTGGATCTGATCTAGATCCACTGAGTAGTTTTCTCATCTAGAGAGGTGAACATTGGGTTAACAAATCTGTGTCTTTTTCGTTTTCTTATTCTTGTGTGGAATTAAAAATCGATTAAGCATCAATCCTGAAATTGGTTTCGTCAAGAATCTTTAACTGATCAATCGAGTTCTCGAGGTGCAATTGGTGTTAGTTTGAACGTTAATTGAAGGTTGTTTTGCAACAATTGGTATCAGAGCCGTTGAGGTTGAAATTTCAAATGGCGTCAACGACGGTAACAAGAACGGAGGTAGAATGGTTTGATGGCTCTGGCGATTTTTCACTTTGGAAGATACGGATGATGGCGCATTTCGGTATTCAAGGTTTGAAAGAAGTCGTTCTTAGTGATGATTTTACAATCGAAGTTCAAGAATCTGTTAATAAAGAGAAAGACAAAGATAAAGTTGAGAATCCAGATGAAGAAGGAGATGAAGATGCTCCTATGATAACGAAGTTCATTCAAGATGATGCTAAACTTGAGAAAGATGAAAGAGCCAAGAGTATGATCATACGTAATGTGGGAGACACTGTCTTGAGAAAAATCAAGCATTGTGACATTGCTACATCAATGTGGCCAACCCTTGATAGGCTGTACATGTCAAAGACTCTACCAAATAAAATCTTTGTGCAACTACAGTTCTACACCTTCAAGTCATAATCAAGCAAGAGTGTAGAAAATGTTGACAACTGTCTCAAGATTGTGGCAGAAATGAGTAGTTTGATTGTGATTGTGTCTGATGAAATTCAGGCAATTATGTTTCTGAGTTCACTTCCAGCAAGTTTTGATCAGTTGAAGCACACATTCAAGTATGGGAAGACTTTTTGACATTTGAAGAAGTTGTATCAGCTACAAGGTCAAGAGAAAGGGAAATTGTAGAGCTAGGAAAACTGGACAAATCTCCAACAATTGGTTTGTATACTGCAGACCGTGGCAGACAAAATAATAGAGAGTCAAATGACTCTAAGTATAGGAAGAGGAGCAATTCTAAAGGCAAGACCAAACTGGTATGCTGGTACTGTAAGAAAGAAGGCCATATGAAGAAGGATTGCTACGAAAGAAACAATAAGATGGAAGCTGAAAGTGATGGAGAAGAAGCAGTAATTGAAGAGAAGATTGAACTAGCAGATGCCTTAACAGCAGCTGGGGACCAATACAAGGAAAATTGGGTTATAGATTCAGGTTGTACTTATCATATGACATCTAGACGTGACTGGTTTTATGATTTTACAGATAAGGAGCCCCATCAAATACTGCTTGGAGATGTTCACACTGTTGAAACTCTTGGGACTGGATCTATAAGGCTGGATACTCATGGAGGCTCTGTAAAGGTAATACATAATATAAGATTTGTTCCCAATCTAAGAAGAAATCTTATTTCTACAAGTACTCTGGATACCCTTGGATTTGAGCACACTGGTGGACATGGTCAGATCAGTTTTCACAAGAACGGTAAGGAAGCTCTAAGAGGCAATCTGGTAAGGGGCTTATACATTCTTGATGGTGAGACTATTACTTATAAATTGTGTGTGTCTAAGGTCAGAGACCAACCATTGTCCTTGTGGCACAGTAGGCTAGCTCACACTAGCTATATGAATATGGAATTGCTCGTTAAAAATGGTGTACTTGCAAAGAAGGATATTGGTAAGAATCTGTTTTGTAAACATTGTGCTGTAGGTAAGGCAAAGAAGGTAAATTTTGGTGTTGGTAAACATCAAACCAATCATGTATTAGAGTATGTACATGCTGATATCTGGGGTGCCCCAAGTGTTAAACCATCCATTTCAGGTAGTCAATACTTCCTGAGTATCATTGATGATCGCAATAGAAAGGTTTGGATTCATTTCCTTAAGTCCAAAGATGAAACATTTTCTAAACTATGTGATTGGAAGTCTCTAGTGGAGAAACAAAGTGATAAGAAAGTCAAATTCTTGAGAACTGATAATGGTTTAGAGTTCTGTAATAACATGTTTGATGATTTTTGTAGAAAGCAGGGCATTACCAGGCACATGACATGTACCTATACTCCTCAACAAAACGGAGTAGCTGAAAGGATGAACCGTACCATAATGGAGAAGGTTAAATGCCTTTTAGATGAATATGGACTGGATCATGCATTTTGGGCAGAAGCAGCATCAACAGATGTGTAGATCTCCCTTAGCAGCAATTCAACACAAAGTTCCAGAGCAGATATGGTTAAACAAACAACCAGGATATAAACATCTCAGGAGGTTTGGTTATGTGGTGTATATTCACAGAGACCAAGGAAAGCTAAATCCAAGAGCTATAAAGGGGGTGTTCATTGGATATCCTACAAGTGTGAAAGGGTATAAAATATGGTTGCAAGATGAAAACAAGATCATTATAAGTAGAAATGTGAAGTTTCAGGAGGAAGTGGTTTTTAAAGACATAATACATGCATCTAAAGGTGGTATAATCACTAGTTCATCAGAACAGGGTGGGACTCAGGTAGAATACCCACAACCTATGCCAGAAAGGAACTCACACCAACAACACCAGGAGGAAAATGGTCAAGGTGGAACTCATAAGGAAGAATTTCTTGAACCAGAGACAAGTGACCCATAAGAAGAAGTGGATGTTCAGAGTAATCAAAGTTTAGCTAACTACCAACTAGCTAGAGACAGAACAAGAAGACAAATTGCTTCACCAGCTAGGTTCAATGACTATGCAGAGATAGCTTTTGCACTTGCAATGTCAGAACAAATTAATACCAAGGAACCCAAGAGCTTAACAGAGGCAAAACACAACAAGGATTGGGTAAAATGGAAAGTTGGTGCTGATGAAAAGATGAACTCTCTTATAAAGAATCACACTTGGGATCTGGTAAAAAGGACAAAGGATAGGAAGATAATTGGCTGTAGGTGGCTGTTTAAAGTAAAGCATGGTATAGAGGGAATTGAACCAAATAGGTTCAAGACAAGGTTAGTGGCACGTGGGTTCACACATAGGGAAGGGATTGATTACCAAGATTTTTTTTCCCCTGTTATGAAGCATGTGTCCATCAGAATGTTGTTATCACTTGTGATATATTTTACTTTGGAGTTGGAACAAATGGATGTGAAGACTGCTTTCTTGAATGGAGAGCTAGAAGAAGATCTTGACATGATGCAACTCGAGGGATATGAAGTTAAAGGTCAGGAAGATAATGTGTGCTTACTAAGAAAGTCACTTTATGGACTTAAACAGTCTCCAAGACAGTGGAACAAGCATTTTGATCAATTTATGATGTCTCAAGGGCTCAAGAGAAGTGATCATAACTTATATGTATACACAAAGGAATTAAGAAATGGTCAGTATCTCTATTTACTCTTGTATGTAGATGATATGTTACTAGCAGCTCAGGAGATGTCAGAGATACAAAAACTTAAAAATCAGTTGTGTAAAGAATTTGAAATGAAAGACTTAGGTGCAGCTAAGAGGATCTTAGGTATGGAAATCATAAGGGATAGGGAGAAAGGAACTCTCTGCTTATCCCAGTCTGAGTACTTGAATAAAGTGGTCAATACGTTTAGGATGCGAGATGCAAAGGCAGTAAACACTCCAATAGAAGCTCATTTCAAGCTTGCATATGTCCTAGATAAGTCAGAGGTAATAGATACATATACCATTCCATATGCATCAGCTGTTGGGAGTATCATGTACTCTATGGTGGGTTCAAGGCCGGATTTAGCTTATGCAATAGGGCTGGTAAGTTGTTTCATGCGTAAACCTGGTGAAGTTCATTGGAAAGCAGTGAAATGGTTGTTAAGGTACATAAAGGGACAATGAATTTGAACATAATGTACAAGAATGATAAGAGCTTGAGGATCCATGGATACTGTGATTCAGACTTTACATGAGACTTGGATATGAGAAGATCTATATCAAGCTACATCTTTACCATGGGTGGAAATGTGGTCAGTTGGAGATCAAACCTTCAGCCAGTGGTTGCATTGTCAACTACTGAAGCTGAGTATATGGCATTGAATGAAGCAGATAAAGAGGCTATCTGGTTACAGGGACTGATGAAGGACTTTGGATTCAAATCAGAAGAAACAACCTGCATTTGGTGTGACTCTCAGAGTGCAATCAGTTTGTCAAAGAATTGTGTGTTTCATGAACGCACAAAACATATTGCATTGAAGTATCATTTCATCAGAGATGTGATTGCAGAAGGTGAAGTTGAGGTATCAAAGATTCATACTAGTAGAAATCCTGCAGACATTTTAACTAAGGTGGTTCAAGTAAGTAAGTTCAATGATGCATTGAGTTTACTTGGAATCTGCAGAGTTTGAGTGCCAAATTGGCATGAGCTGGAGGTTTAAGATTTAGGTTATGAGGTCACTATCGTGTGTCAAGATGTATAGTTGAAATTGGCATGAAGAGGATGAAGAAGAAGTGATTTAAAACTCAAATATGTTAGAGACTAAGGTGGAGATTTGTTGAAAGTTTGTGGTCTCAAACAGAGTATTTTTCAAGTCAAAATCAGGATTCAGTCAACTGGTTCTAGTTGATCTGGTTAAGCCAATTATTTGTTGGTTTATTTTAAGTCATCTGGTTTTGGCTCAATTTCTGATTTTTGGTTTTCTGGTTTGGTTTATCTATAAAACCAAATCAGAATCAGAGTTTGTTTAACGACATTGTTTTGTTGTTCTTCTTCATTCTTGTAGAGCTTTAGCTCGAACTCTTTGAGGTGATAGTGATTCTTGTTGGATCTGATCCAACTCCACTGAGTAGTTTTCTCAACTAGAGAGGTGAATACTGGGTTAATAAATCTGTGTATCTTTTGTTTTCTTATTCTTGTTTGCAATTACAAATCGATGAAGCATCAATCTTGAAATTGGTTTCGTCAAGAATCTTGAACTGATCAATCAAGTTCTTAAGGTGCAATTGGTGTTAGTTTGAAGGTTAATTGAAGGTTGTTTTGAAACAAAACTAAAAAAAATTATAAGAAACGCAAAGCGTCTAAGAAATTAACACCAAGAAAAAATAGTTAAACAATAGCATCTAACCTAAGTCTAACTCGTTGAACAAACCAAACAGAAAATGATTTATCTGTTTATCAAACTAAAAACTAAAAATAGGACACAAATCAAAGAAAGAACGAGGACATGAGGGAGTCACCGAAAACGAGAGACAAACACACAAGCGACAGTTTGGTCAAGACAACTTCGATAGGAGGTGATTTACGTAGAAGAAGATGACTTAGATAGGAGAAAAAGAATTATAAATTTTTAACGGTGATCTAAATTTGTTAAATGTAATTAAAAATTGACTAATAACAAATTTAAAATGGCATGGTCAACAAGAGTTTAAGTTTTTTTGGCCTACCTAAAAATTAAAGCTTTTTTGTTTATTTGTAAAAGTTCAAGCTTTTTTTTTACATTTTCCCCTAAAAAAAATATCAACTTTGAATCATTTATGAGAGGTATATTTCATGGATTTTAATTATGTATTTTTATATAATTTCATTATTTAACAGATTTTCATCACTTTAAAAATTTCCTTTTTAGATGGCCAAATTATTCACCGCCCTTAATCGGAGAAAACTAATCAGCACTACCCTTTTTAACCTCGTTACCTTTCTCTCTTAAATGAAAATACCACCTTTTATTTATTTTATATACTATAATCAATTAAATTTTAGGGTTTTCTGCCAAAAAAAAAAAAAACCGCGAGTCCAATTAAATAAACAAAACAAACCGTTAGGTGTGTTAAGTGCAAGTCAAACCGTGAGCTGAGGGTCAAACCGTGAGCTGAGGGTCAAACCGCAATACATCTAATGCATATAGCGATGATGTGTTGTTGAATCAAGACTTAACAATTAGGTTTAGGTCTTAGATTATGTGGGTAAAAGCTCGGAAGAATTTCATATCTCTTTAAGGAGTAATTACATGAGTATTTATAGTGAAAATACAAGCTCAAAACCCTAATTACATCGACTAACCCTAATGGGCCACGAGCTGGACGGCCCAGCTCGTTAGGTCGGCCCATCTAGATCTTGTCTTCCTGGGCCCTTCNGCCCTTTTCTCCTCATCACGTCGGCGTCCAGCTGGGCCTTGAGTCGAAATGGGCTTTTAGGGTAGGTGCTACACTTGGTATCAATAGTTAGTCCCCCCAGGTCGGCGATGGAACTGATAGTAGGGAATTTTCGTGTGAGATAGTAGTTGGGTTTTTCCTACGTGGTCAATTCCTAATTACACTATCATATCGTTGTAGT
>OVBE01008887.1:5691-16645 GCA_900406425.1 Iberis pinnata | reverse complement strand
CGACTGTGAATCAAAATCCACAGTTTCAAACAGAGAGATTATTAGAGTAGAGAGTGACGTCACCTCCAAATCCAAAGACTTGATGAGTGAGACTACTTGAGTAACGAGTGTTGTTGCGACCTTTGGATCCTTCCAAACGGCAATATGTAGTTGGAGAAGTAATGATTTGAGGTCTCTTTCTGAAACTGAATCCATAGTTAACAAAGAGTATGAATGTAATTAATTAAACTGCTCTCTAATCTCTTATGTTTATGAATGCGAAATGGTAATACGCATACGTATATTAGCAATAATTATAATTTAAAGCTCTTTAGTACTGTCCACATTATTGGTGTGTCTTTCTTTATTAGTCTCCGTAGCTTTGCGGGTCTTTCTTTATTACGATTTACAAGTTGATTGATCAATAATTTAGAGATAAAATATTTAATATGAAGTAGTGCACAAAACTCTAGACATAAAATATTTAACATTATTTTTTGGCCCGTCTATTTTTGTCGATTCAGATTTTGAACAAATTTTGATTTAGTTCATTAAAGCTCAAGTCTATTAATGTCTATGACTATAGATTCTTATATTAAAATGGGTTGTTCATGGTACATATTTTTATCTTTTTTTTTATTATAACTCAAATAGTGTAATTATAAACAACTTATTAAATTTATAATAACAATTTTTAACATAAATTTTAATTATTTTAAACATAAAAACATAACAAGTTTAAACATAAACAAAGAAAACATAACAAGTTTTAACAAATTTTAAAAACAAAAGCAAAGACAACATAAAATAAGTTCTAAACTTAATCTTCCAATTATTTATCTTCCTCACTAAAATCAAATAGACCACCTACACACAACCAAAAAAAATTAATTCCAAATAACGAAAACATAAGTTAGAAAAACTACAATGACTAAACTAATGAGAACACTACAGCTAATCAATATTACTATGCTGATTACTAATTGTGAGTTTATATATTCAGGCCAAAACTCTCAGATGGACTTTGTTCGAAAGAATCATTGGTCCAAGTTCAGAGTCAGACTTAGAAGCCCGATTATGATATATAAAAGCCCAAGCGTTCAAGAAGCCCAAGTCGGTTAAATGAATATGTTGTAAACATATTCAACTGAACAAAGCTTGTTGCAATATGAACTACTCTCGAAGTAGATCAGATCAGAGGGATCAATCAAGAAGGCTGAGAGAAATCAACGTCTAGTTCCCGGTTCATTTTGGTGGTGAAGGATACGCGATTGCTCTTACGTTTTCCTTGTTTTGTGCCTGTTACATTTCATAGAAAAGCATTAGCATCAATTGTAAATTTGTGCCATTGTAGGGGATTTTCTGGCGAACAAGAGATAGTACATGCAGTTGAAGGGGAGAGTCTCTTCCCCAGATGTACCAGAATTGGGAACTGAGTGAACACTTCTTTATGTCAAAAGGTCAAGATCAATCTGAATAGGTCGCGATATTGGGATTGAAAGCATTACAAGTGGTGTCAGAGCGAAAGGCTCAAGATTAATCAGCAAGACTCAAAGAAGACATCAAGATTCTCATATTCAAAGCCAAGATACAGTTAAGGTTCAAAACTTATCTGTAAATAGTTAGGCTGAATTGTCTTTCTTGTTCTTGACAGGTTAGAATCATGGGAGAATCTTCAATGGCCTATACACATGTTGAAGTTGATAGGTTCGATGGCAATGGTGACTACGCGCTTTGAAAAGTGAGGATGTTGGAACATTTTCGGATGCTCGGGCTGAAAGAAATTATGTCTGATGAAGATCTTCTGATGGATCCACAACCTGCACAAGCAGCAGAAGAATCAGGTGAAACAGATCAACCTGGAAGTGGTGGAACAGTCTCTACAGTTACACGACAAAAGGACCTTGAAAAAGTTGAAAAGTCAGAAAAGGCTGAGAGTGTGATTATACATAATATCACTGATCATGTTCTAGGGAAGATTATAAATTGTGAGACTGCAACGAGTATGTGGAAGACTTTTGACAGTCTGTACATGGAAAGTTCTCCCCCGAATAGAATCTATTTACAGTTGAGGTTCTACACTTTCAAAATGGATGAATCAAAGAATATGGATCAAAATATCAATGAATTCTTGAAGTTAGTGGCTGATCTTGGAAGCATAGGAGTAACCATTACAGAAAAAGTTCAAGCGATATTACTCTTAAGTTCTCTTCCATATAAGTATGATCAGCTAAAAGAAACTCTCAAATATGGGAGAAAGACCTTAAGCTTAAAGGAGGTCACTGGCTCTGCAAAGTCGAAAGAATGGGAGCTCTTGGAATCAGGAAAATGTTCTAAAGGACATGCAAAAGGTTTGTTTGTAGGAAACAGAGGAAGGCTAGAGAAGAGAGATGATCAACATGGTAAAAAGAAAGGAAAGATTCGTAGTAAAAGCAATCAGAAGGATAAATCTAAAACTAAAGTAAAGGGATATTTTACATGTGGCAAAGAGGGCCACTGAAAGCGCGATTTTCCAGAAAGGAAGGTTAAAGAGTCTGTTAATATGGTTCAAAAGGTTGACGAACATTTAGTGTTAGCCGTAAGCACAAAGTTTCCTAAAGAAGAATGGATTTTGGATTCTGGCAGCTGTTATCATATTACTCCAAATAAAGAATGGTTGTATGATCTAAAAGAATTTTCAGGTGGAAAACTGTTAATGGGAAATAATACTTATAGCGAGATCAAAGGCACATGGAAGATTAAAATTACGAATTTAAAGGGTCAACTTGTAATTCTAACAGATGTGAAGTATATGCCCACAATGGATAGAAATTTGATCTCATATGGGCGTTTAGAAGAAGCGGGATGCAGATACGAATGTGAAGACTTTAGAATTTAGTTCTATAAAAAGGATACTGATCAGAAAGTAATTTCTGGATCTTCAAAAATGGTTTATATCAGTTAGAAGGCAAAATATCGATTGGTGAGTCACATTCAGTTAAAGCAGGTGTTGATACAATTAAGAAGTGGCATTCTAGATTGGGACATATTGGACAGAAAGGAATGAATATGTTAGTTAAAGATGGTTACTTAACAGACAAGGAAATTAAAATGTTAGATTTATGTGAGAGTTGTGTTTTAGGTAAAGCTCATAAACAGAGTTTTCCAAAGGGAAAACATACTTCAACGGAGGTCTTACAATATATTGATTTAGACCTTTGGGGTTCCCTATCTATCACACCAAACCTAGCAGGAAATCAATATTTTATCACTTTCATACATGAATTTTCCAGAAAAATATGGATCTATTTCTTGAAAACAAAGGATGAAGCATATCAAAAGTTTTCAATATGGAAATCACTAGTGGAAACAAACACTGGAAAAAAGTTAAGTGTTTGATAGCATATAATGGATTATAATTTTGTAATCAAAGATTTGATACATTATGCAAGGAATTTGGGATAACAAGGCATGAAACCTGCACCTATACCCCGCAACAAAATGGAGTTTCAGAGAGTGGTATAAAATGAAAAATTCTAGGCTGAAACGACTTCAACAGTTGTATATGTAATCAATAGAACTCCAAGTTCAGTAATTGAATACAAGATTTCAGAAGAAAAATGGACAAGGTTCAAACCTAGTATTTATCATCTAAGACGTTTTTGATGTGCTGCATACGTTCATGTGATTCATTCAAAAGCTAGTCCAAGGGCTGTAAAAAGATATTTTGTTGGATACCCTTAAGGAACAAAATGTTTTAGAATTTGCTACCAGAAAGAAATCAGTGCACATAGTCGAAATGTGATATTTCATGAAGAGGATATTTTCAGAGATTCACAATATGGAAAAATAGTAGCAAATAGTTCAATTACACAGAAGAACAAGAAAATAAAAAGAGTTACATTTGAGCTAGGAACTGGAGTTAATTCGAAGGTTCTACATCAGAAAATATGTTTTCAGGTGAAGAACTTCAAGTATCAAATTACTCTTCAGATTCAGGTGAAGCATCAGACTTAGGAGAAGTACCAGATTCAGATTCAAGCCAAGAGGATCATGGTGAAGATTTGATTGAAACACTAACTGATGAAAATGAAACAGATGGGGGGGGGGGCACAGGAAGATCTTCAGGACTATGTGTTGGCAAGAGACAGAGTAAGAAGAGAAAGAAGAATACCTTCAAGGTGTGATGATTACGATGTCGTCGCATATGCTCTCTCAGTAGCACAAGATGTAGAGATTGATGCACCAGTTTCATTTAAGGAAGCTATGAAGAGTGAGGATAAAGAAAATTGGTTTGCAACATGTAATGAAGATATGGATTCCTTAAATAAAAATAATACTTGGAAGATTGTGAGCAGACAAGTTAAGAAAAAGGTAATAGCATGTAAGTGGATATTCAAAAGAAAAGAAGGAATATCAGGAGTTGAAAAGCTTAGGTTCAAAGCTAGATTAGTGGCAAAGGATTTTGCTCAGATAGAAGGTGTGGACTTTACAGAAGTTTTTGCTCCTGTAGTGAAACATGTTATCATCAGTATCTAACTTTGATATGGATCTTGAGCAACTAGATGTCAAAACAACATTCCTTCATGGATCATTAGATGAGGAGATCTATATGGAACAAGCATAAGGTTTTATTCAAGAAGGGAAGCAAAAAGTTTGTTTGCTAAAGAAGTCCCTATATGGTCTTAAACAATCCCCTAGACAGTGGAATCAAAGGTTTGATGGATTTATGAAGTCACAAGGTTTTAAACAAAGTCTTCATGATTAGTGCGTGTACATTAAGGGTTTAGCAGTTCAAGAGATTATCTATCTTCTGATTTATGTGGATGATATGCTGCTAGCTTCAGAAATGATGATAGAAATTCAGAAGTTAAAAGGAACCTTAATTAATGAATTTGAAATGAAGGATCTAGGGGCTGCTAAAAGAATTCTTGGAATGGACATAATAAGAGATAGAAAGAATCATGTTCTAAAGCTTTCGCAAGGAAAGTATTTGGAAAAAATATTAAAAGATTTCAGCATGTTTGAATGTAAACCAGTGGTAACTCCACTTGGTTCTCATATCAAGCTAAAAACATTAACTGAACTAGAACAAGAAGTTGAGTCAAATTTAATGAAGGGTGTTCCTTGTGCAAGTGTTGTAGGGAGTCTCATGTACACCATGGTAGAATCAAGACCACACTTGACACATTTAGTGGGCTATGTGAGCAAGTTTATGGAAAATCCAAGAAAAAATCATTGAAAAGACGTTAAATGGATAATGCGTTATCTTAAAGGATCTTCTAACCTAAGTTTAACTTTTCCTAAGAATTCAAAATTTAAAATCGAAGGTTATTGTGATTCTGACTATGCTACATATTTGGATAGGAGGAGATCCATTGCAGGATATGTGTTCAAGGTTGGAGGCAACGTGGTTAGCTGGAGATCGAGAATCTAACAAGTAGTTGCGCTCTCAACCACATAAACCGAATACATGGCTCTAGGTGAAGCTACAAATGAAGAAATATGGCTAAAAGGAATATGCAAAGATTTGGGCTATAAACAGGAAGCAGTGACCATTCATTGTGATTGCCAGAGTGCTATATATTTAGCCAAAAATGGAGGATTCTATGAAAGGACTAAACATATCGCGGTTAATTGGCATTTTATTAGAGATTTAATTTCATATGGTGAATTTTTTGTTCATAAAATTCACACTACTTTAAATCCTGCAGATTTACTTACCAAGGGCATACTTGGAAAGGTGTTTGAGCGAGGCAGTAGAGTCGCTCAAACTTTTGGAGTGACAAAGGATTGTCACCAAACCGATCTGGTTCTTCAGGTTATCTCTCCAGATCGAGTTTTGTACATGCATGTCAAATGAACAAAAGGGCCAGTAAGACAAAAGGAAATTCTTTGACAAAGAAGAAAAGAAAAGAAATTATCAGATTAAGGTATAAATTTAATTTACCTAAATTTCTTTAAATTGTAACTGCGTCTTTGTCTCTAAAAGTAAAACAGGCTCATGATCTGAAAGAGAAACGAAGGTGAAAACGTCATAAAGAGTACATGCAGAAGAAAATCAACAAAAGGAAAGCAGTAAACTTTAAATATTTTTTGGGTTCACATGATTTTTGGCATAGTTTTCTTTTTCTCAGGTTGCATGTATGATCATCCAAAAATTGTTTGTCATCACAAGTCTTTGAAAGATAGAACCTAAAATAAACAGAGAAAAAGAAGATTCAAGTTAGCTGTTTAATCTAAAGAAAGAAGCTGAAAAGGTCAGTGAAAGGAAAAGAAAGAAGGGACTCACCAAGCTTGTTTGATGGCGAAAGCAAGTTGGAGGAGATGAACAGTTTCTCAAAAAGGTTCGCATGAGGTTGCGAAAGGGCATGAAGTATCTAGAGGCGTATTAGGGTTTTAACTGAATAAGGTGAAGATTTGTGAGTTTATATATTCAGGCCAAAACTCTCAGATGGGCTTTGTTCGAAAGAATCATTGGCCCAAGTTTAAAGTCATACTTAGAAGCCCGATTATGATAGATAAAATCCCAAGTGTTCAAGAAGCCCAGGTCGGTTAAATGAATATGTTATAAACATATTCAACTGAACAGAGCTTGTTGCGATATGAACTACTCTCGAAGCAGATCAGATCAGAGGGATCAATCAAGAAGGCTGAGAGAGATCAACGTCTAGTTCCCGGTTCAGTTTGGTGGTGAAGCATACGAGATTGCTCTTACGTTTTCCTTGTTTTGTACCTGTTACATTTCATAGAAAAGTATTAGCATCAATTGTAAGTTTGTGCCATCGTCGGGGCTTTTCCGGCGAACAAGAGATAGTACATGCAGTTTAAGGGGAGAGTCCCTTCCCCAGATGTACCAGAAATGAGAACTGGGTGAACACTTATTTGTGTCAAAAGGTCAAGATCAATCTCAATAAGTCGTGATATTGGGATTGAAAGAATTACACTAACGAAAGAAGAAAAAGACCACCGAAGCTTTAGATCGATAATCAATACCTAGAACCCTAACTAAATCAGTTGAAACCAGAGCGATTAGGAAGAAGAAAAAACATGAAACTTTCCAATTAGGAAGAAAGAAACTGGAAATGTGGCTCCTATGAATCTAGCTTCGCAGAATCACAACTTGAGTACTGTGAAATGTAGAGAAACTAGAACGAAGAAAGAAGGAGCTAAAACATTATTGAGGTTTTTCGAGTTTCAGAAGAAAAAAACCCCAAGATTTTTAACCTAAAGATTTTAAACTATTTTGACAGCCCAATATCTATATTGTCCAACCCGTTTTGACCATGGACGAAATTGGACAGAGTCCATTTTAACCCATATGTTTATGGGTTTGTCTATGGACGGCTCATAATAGATTGGACATGGACGGATCATGGTCCTTCCACACATTTTGACAGTCCTAATGGTTGCACTTAACGCGGTGTAATAGGAAAGGTTCACCCCCAAACAGGACTTAGACAAAGGGATCCCCTCTCTCCCTTCCTCTTCATCCTTTGTAGTGAAGTTCTTTCAGGCTTATGCCACAAGATCCAAAGAGAAGGAAAACTTTTGGGATCAAAGTGGCAAAAGATAGTCCGAGAGTAAATCACCTACTATTTGTGGATGATGCAATGTTGTTTTGTAAAACTAATTCAAAGAGCTTGAAAGCGGTAAAAGACATAATTCAAGAATATGAAGAAGTTTCGGGTCAAGTGATAAACTTCAAAAAGTTTTCAATCTCTTTTTCAAGGAAAACACCACAAACATTAAAGCAAAATGTAATGCAACATCTCAACATTCACCAAGAAGAGGGAGTAAGAAAGTATCTTGACCTCCCCGAGCATTTTTAGAGATCAAAGAGAAATCTCTTTGCAAACATTTTGGACCGAATTAGGCAAAAAGCCGAAGGGTGGTCCAATGGATTCCTATCATCCACCGGAAAACTTGTGAAGCTTAGGAGTGTTATTTCTTCTCTCCCAGTTTACGCGATGTCTTGTTTTGAGTTACCAATCTCCCTTTGTAAGAGATTACAATCGGACACTTACGAGATTTTGGTGGGATGCATAACATAATGCACAGAATATAACTTGGATCTCATGAGAGCAAATAACGAATCCAAAAAATTTAGGGGGCTAGGTATTTGAGATATCCAATATTTCAATGTAGGAAAGCTAATTTGGAGTATGTTAACAAACCCGGAAAATCTTTTGGCTCGGAATTTGAAAGGAAATATTTTCCCTCGTCTTCCTTTTTGGTTGCAGCAGAAAGCTCGGGTCGTTCTCATAAATGGACGAGCATTTTACGAGGAAATTATTTGCTACAACCAAATGTGGATGGGCTCTCGGTAATGGACATTCTATTAGAAAGTGTGAGGACAAATGACTCTAGACAAGAGCTAGACCCATCGCATGGTCTCTTCAGCACTTTGTGCTGAGGCTTTGACCTTCAGAGAAGCGATCAAGGAAGCTTGATATCAACATTTAAAGTATGTCGCTTTTGCATCTGATTGTGCTCAACTTATAAGCCTTCTCAACTCAAACGAAGACATATCGAAACTTCATACCATCATCTGTATTCATTTTGATGTAACTTAGTTCATGTTTGTCCCTCGTCTAGAGAATAGAGAGACTGATCTTTTGGCTAAACTTTCTCTTAGGCAAGATGTAACAAACCCTAAGGGAAATAATTAAGTGGTGAACAAAAAAAAAGTTTACATATCCAAAGCCTTTTATTTATGTACATCAAATAAGAGAAGACTAGTTAAATCTTGAATCAAATTCTACAAAAGTCAAGCTTTTGGAAGTATGTTCAACTTCATTATGAGATTATGGAACTGAATTTACACATTCTCAAAATACAAATAGTGATTGTATTTCAATTTGTACAAATTAGACCCAAAATTACAAATGAGAGAACCTTTCCTTAACATTATTTTGGATGTAAATCCCACAAAATTCAATAAAAGGAAGAAGTATATAGAAATATATGAACAGGATATACATATATGACTGTATACTTGCCATCTTGAGACTACTTCCACTTCTTCTTGTCTTAAACAAGAGATTGCTACCTGAAGAAATTCTCATTAACAACATTCATCCCTCAAAAACTGTTTCATTTTGACAATGTTTCAACTTTCAATTTTACATCTATTTGGTGATTTCATATAAATTATTGTCGATCTTTTTAGGCTATTTTCTGTGACATACTTATCTTGTTTAGTTTAGTAAATGTTTTACATTTCTCCTACCCTTTATTTTGGTAAGATGAGATCTATGAGCTAATTCTTCTGTAGCTTTGGTAATTTTAATTCTTTTTTGTTTGTTTTGTTTGTTAGGTTTTAAAGAGTATAAGCTATTTCTAGTACAAGAACATAAGAGAGATCCTTTTGGTCATGTTTATGGCAAACATAACCACAAAAGGTCAAAACCAGAAGCCAAAATATTTCCTTTCTTCTTATGTTTCTATGTAACTAAGTAGCGTATATACAGTATNACTTTCAATTTTACATCTATTTGGTGATTTCATATAAATTATTGTCGATCTTTTTAGGCTATTTTCTGTGACATACTTATCTTGTTTAGTTTAGTAAATGTTTTACATTTCTCCTACCCTTTATTTTGTTTAGATCTATGAGCTAATTCTTCTGTAGCTTTGGTAATTTTAATTCTTTTTTGTTTGTTTGTTTGTTAGGTTTTAAAGAGTATAAGCTATTTCTAGTACAAGAACATAAGAGAGATCCTTTTGGTCATGTTTATGGCAAACATAACCACAAAAGGTCAAAACCAGAAGCCAAAATATTTCCTTTCTTCTTATGTTTCTATGTAACTAAGTAGCGTATATACAGTATGAGAGAGAGAGAGAGACTAGTCCTCTCTTACTACCTTGCCATATGAACCACCAATGTTGTCTACACTAAACTCTTCTTTTTGCAACTCCATTGCCAATTTTAGATCAGGACTGCACAAACAAAATGAATCTTAAAGATGTTATAGATTACACACATAGATTGATATTTAAAACTTCTCAGAGAGAGAGAGATTATTTACTCGATATCTGAGCTTTCATCCGAAGAACTACTGATGTTATGCAGAAAATCCTGCNGGTCATGTTTATGGCAAACATAACCACAAAAGGTCAAAACCAGAAGCCAAAATATTTCCTTTCTTCTTATGTTTCTATGTAACTAAGTAGAGTATATACAGTTTGAGAGAGAGAGAGAGAGACTAGTCCTCTCTTACTACCTTGCCATATGAACCACCAATGTTGTCTACACTAAACTCTTCTTTTTGCAACTCCATTGCCAATTTTAGATCAGGACTGCACAAAACAAATGAATCTTAAATATGTTATAGATTACACACAGAGATTGATATTTTAAGTTATCAGAGAGAGAGAGAGAGATTATTTACTCGATATCTGAGCTTTCATCCGAAGAACTACTGATGTTATGCAGAAAATCCTGAGAAAGAAAGAAAAGAACAAACAAAAATATAAGATTCAAATTAGTAAAACAAAGCAAGAAGCAAGAAGAGAGTTCATACCGCAGCATCAGTAAGTGCGTCAAATGGATTCCAATTTTTACTTTCGCTATTGTCAGAGTCAGTCTTAAAGACTTCAAACTTATGATTCACATACACAGAATCTCCATTCACCTGAAACCAAACCAAACCAAACCCATAAGAATCAAAAGAAACTCTGAATATAACTAACTCGCAACTCGCAAATACCTCGTCTAATCTTTCCCAAACCACGTTTAGTTTTGTGAGATAGCCTTCATCAGTGACCAACATATAAAGTTCATTTTTAACCTGCAATGTGATATCAAATTATACTAGAATGTTATGTATTAAGCTGTTGAAATCGCCTCTATATAAAGTAAATTTATTACCTTCATCATGGTGGAGAAGTGATTGTTGCGAAAGAAGACACAAGGTATCCATTCTTCTAAGCCTTCTTTCAAGGAAATGATCCTATAGGAGAAAATGATTAAAAACAATCAATAATTTATAAA
>OVBE01008886.1:187-16172 GCA_900406425.1 Iberis pinnata | reverse complement strand
CCCCCCCCCCCCCCCCCCCCTTTCTCTAAGAAAAAATTCAAGGGAAAACATAAAAGTGATCTATCTCCTGGAGTCTTTATTTCTTCTTTTTCTCATTCTTCAGTTCTTAAATTAGTGCCTAGTCTATCGCAATTAGCCACTATTCTCCCCGACTCGACATCTCGTTCATATTCGACTTCCTAGGACCTTGCTTCCGCGAGCATAACCCCTTTAGTAGCAGTTCTTAAACATGCAACTACCTATCCTTGCATCACAGTCATTTTCTCCCTTACTAAGGAAATGGATATCGCTACCCCGGACCAGCCATCTTCGGTCCCTGTTATTCCATCACTTTTAGCTTCTAATTCTATGAAGAATATTTGGTCAAGGATAGCCCTAACAAACTCTGGCGAAAAGGTGAAAAGTTCACACTGACATCTAGCAAGCCTTGTCTCATGATTCCGAACCCTGTAATTGATGAGAAACATCAGAAGTCCTCGGTAAGCTCTATCCTATGAAATGTTTATGAGGTTCCTCATCCCTGAGGCGTGGTTCATGCTATCATCAATGGAATTTACAATAAGAGAAGGCGAGACATTTAAATTTCTAAGCTAGAAGAGCACACTTTCCTTTCTAGGATTCCCTGCCCTCTAACTCGCCGTCGTGTCCTAAAGTAGTGCCATTGGAAAATTGACGACATGTCATGTTTGTAGAAAATTAGACGTTGGTTTTTCCCCAAGAAAGCCAAAGTTACCAAAACTCCCATATGGCTTGACTTTATAAGCGTTCTACTACAATTTTTCAACTAGGATGACCTCGAGCTCATTGCGGCTTTGGTTGGGGATCCTAACGCTCTTCACCCCAACACGACTAGCCTACAGAATATGGAAGTCATGAAGGTTTACACGGTCATTAACCCACATAAACCCCTACCTGAGATGGTAAATGCAAGGTTCAATTTTTGTTATATAAGTTGTATATCCATGTAGACCCCCTGGCTCTCATCCATCTGTTCTGTTTGTTTGAAAGTAGGTCACACATATGCACATTTCTCTTTGGCATCATCCACGTGCTTAACATGAAACTTTGTAAAGAATGTCACTATATTGTTGTGTTTACAAAAGTCCAATGGAGAGGGTACAAGACTAGTGATTATTGATCATCATTGTCGCTCCATAGTCGCTAATCATTATGTGTTATTACCACAAGCATATAACAACCCGACTCTAGCACCTTGTCTTATTAGCCCTATAGCATTGAGGGAGATCATATAGCATAACATTCCTTCTCCAAATATTCAAACACCCATGTCGCTAGGAGAAACTCTCGTGGATCATCTCTCTGCTTTCCCCAATGACTAGCCCCACTTGACATTGTCGGATGACCTCTTTTCTGGTTCTAGTTCGGAGGATATTTCAAGGGAGAATGATAACCCTTTGAAGTAGAAGACCACTTCTACCAAATCTTTTTTTAAATGGCAATTGCGCCATCATAAAGATAAGGATAAATCCGCAACCTAGGCCGGAGGCCCTGCTAATACCCTTTTTATATTTTTGATGGAAGGTTTTTGTTATAATATTTGGAGAATTAATGATGGTATTAAGCAGTTTAAGAATATGGATAAGGCATAGTAAGCCTCTTTTTGGTGGTGTTTTTGAAACACATGTTAGCAAGGTTCATACAAATTATATTGCCTCCTCAACATTTCCTTGTTGGAAGTATGACTTTAACTATAAATCTTGATAAAATTTGACAGGTTTGGCACCTGTCAGTCCAAGTCTCGATCCAAGCAAGTCCTTTCAAATTATCACAACCAGAATTAAGGTCTCCTTTGTTCTATCAAGCTTAGTCGTCTCTATTGTTTACACGTTTAATTTTCCAGGTGAACGTAGTGACCTTTGGACTTACCATTTCAGCTTTTCTTCTTAGTTGTTGATGCTCCCATATTTTACCTTGGGTGACCTCAGTGAAATTATGTTCCATTCGTAGCACTCAAGAGGTAACATCATCTCACCTACCCGCGACATGAGAGAATTTGCGGATTGTATTCACAATGCAACTCTATTAGACTTTCCATTTAGAGGTTGTCATTACACGTGGTCCAACAAGCAGGGATGTGTAACTAATTTCTTGTCAATTTTGGGTTATGTAGACAAGAAGTTGGAATGAGGACTCGAATATAACTAGTTTTTAGATGTTTACCCTTATCTCATGGTTGTGTTTGGCGAGCTGGGTGTGTTTGACCATAGCCTTATTTGTCTGTTTTTGACATGAAAAAGCCAAAGTTAAAGTCATTGTTCGAGTTTTTTACCTACATAAGCGAACATAGTGATTTCCTAGCTATTCTATAGACCTTGTGAGATTCTATTCATATGATTGGATAAAAAATGTTCTCGGTTTCGCATAAATGTTCTTAAAAGGGATTATCAAGAACTTTAGTAAACGATGTTTCGAGCTTCGATTCCAAGAAGCATACTCTCCCTAGAATTCTTGCCAGCGAGTGTTCCTTAATCCCCTTCTCTCGTTTTCTCAAATGTGGAGAAATTTGCCTTTAATAAGTGTTTGTCTCTATTCAGGGGGTGGAGGAGTTATTGGATATACATATATTATATGGCTGACTTATATATTATATGGTCGATATGTATTGTCGTTAAGATATGTTGAGTTTGTTGCAACAATATATAGCTCCGATTTATAAGGAGATCTCATGATTGAGTCTGTATAAAGCTTTCGATAGTGAAATCAATAAAATCAAGTCGTTTACGATACAAAGTTAACATGGTATTAGAGCGGAACGATCAATAAAATTTTCTTTTCGATTTGTGTTTTCGGATTGAGTGATCATGGTTAATGGAGAAGAGACATTATCGAGTGGTAGGACGACAGAGACGAGCTCTGTTTCACCTTATCAACTCTCTGCCTCGGATAATCCGGGAGCACTTATAACGTCAGTTGTCCTCAGTGGGGATAACTATAATGAATGGGCTTCGGAGATGCTTAATGCGCTTCAAGCTAAAAGAAAGTTTGGGTTCATCAATGGTACGTTGAAGAAACCTAAGGATGGTAGTCCTGAGATGGATGATTGGCTCACGGTTAATAGCATGATAGTGGGCTGGTTGCGTTCGTCTATTGAACCTAAGGTGCGATCAACTGTTACATATATTACTGAAGCTTGTCAATTGTGGTTGGATTTGAAGTAACGATTCTCGGTGGGAAATAAAGTCAGGGTTCATCAAATCAAAACTCAACTAGCATCGTGTAGACAAGAAGGTCAGAGTGTGTTGGAGTATTTCGGAAGGCTCTCATCCTTGTGGGAAGAGTTATAGGCCACCTATCCAATTCATGTGTGTAGTTGCGGTGCAGCTGGTGCTATGTTAAAAGAAAGGGAAGAAGAGAAGATTCACCAATTTGTCATGGGTCTCGATGATGTGCGTTTTGGTAATTTGTGCACACAAATTATCGGAACTGATCCATTACCAGATTTGGGAGATATCTATTCTAAGATTGTTCGTGAAGAGCAACGACTCGATGCTTCGCGGCAAAAGGATGCACCACATAACATCGTGGGTTTTGCCACGCGAAGTGAGTCTACGGTTCAGTCAGGTCGGAGAGATCATATCACTGATAATTCAATCTTGAAGCCAAAGAATCTACAATGTACACATTGTGGGCGCCAAGGACATGAAAAGAAGGAATGTTGGCAAATAATCGGTTTTCCCGATTGGTTTCAAGAGAGAGGAGATCGAGCTAAGTCCTCTCGAGGTCGTGGTGGTGGACGAACCGGTGGAAGAGGTCGAGCTTCTAACGCAGCCACTGCCTACGCTACAAGCTCAAATTTCTCTGCGTTTCCGGAATTCTCTTCGGAACAATGGAAGGTGTTAACACAGATGGTTCAGGATAAGCTGGGTACAGACAATCCTGACAAGTTGTCGGGTAAGGTTTTATCAAGTGATGTGATTCTTGACTCCGATGCTTCCCATCACATGACGGGTGATATCACTTTGCTTTCGAATATAGTCAAAATACAGCCTTGTTCTGTAGGTTTTGCAGACGGTAGTCACACATTTGCCATGATNGCCATGAGCAAGGGTGATTTTGCTTTAACCAGCAAATTCTCTCTTCCTAATATGCTTTATGTTCCTTCTTTGGATTGTACATTGGTCTCAATTTCGAGCCTGTTGAAACAGACAAAGGGTATAACTGTGTTTACTGACGCTATTTGTGTTTTGCACGACCCTTTTTTGAGGACTCTGATTGGAATCGGTAGAGAACGGGAAGGGGTCTATTGTTTGTCGAAGGATGCACCTATCAAGATACATAAAGCATCGGCTGGTCTAGGTCAAGCTTTGTGGCATCAGCGATTGGGTCATCCCTTTATTTCTGTTTTTTCGCACTTGCCTTTGGATTCTGGTGTTTCTGATTTTTCTGATTCTTGCGATGTATGCTTACAAGCTAAACAAACTCGGGATGTTTTTCATGATAGTTTTAATAAAAGTTCAGAATCTTTTTCCTTAATACATGTGAATGTATGGGGACCGTACAAAACACCATCCTCTTCTGGTGCGATTTATTTTTTAACCATAGTAGATGACTTCTCTAGAGCAGTTTGGATACACCTTATGCTCGAAAAATCTGAAGTTCGTAAGATACTAGTCAACTTCTTTGCTTATGCGGAGAGACAGTTTGGAAAGAAGGTTCAAATAGTTAGAAGTGATAATGGTACGGAGTTTATGTGTCTTGCATCTTATTTCTATGCTAATGGTATTCTTCATCAGACGTCGTGTGTTGCAACACCGCAACAAAATGGCAGAGTTGAGCGCAAACATAGACATATACTCAATGTTTCGCGAGCTCTACTGTTTCAAGCCAAATTACCGGTTATGTTTTGGGGTGAGGCCGTCTTAACAGCGGCTTACTTAATTAATAGGACTCCTTCATCAGTTCTTAAAGGCAAAACACCATATGAGCTACTACATGGTTGTAAACCGGATTACCAACATCTTCGGGTTTTCGGTTCTGCAAGTTTTGTACATAAAAGGGATAGAGATAAAGACAAATTTAGCTCTCGGAGCAGTCCTTATATCTTTTTGGATACCCCTTTGGGAAGAAGGGCTAGACCGTTTTCAACTTAGAGACGAAACAATTCCTTGTTTCTCGCGATGTGGTATTTAACGAAAAGGTCTTTCTGTTTGCTGCATCGTCTTCTGAACTGTCTTCTATTTCAGTTCCGACCTCTGTTCTAGATGATGATTGGCTTCCAGTTTCATCAGTTGATACACCGTCTACTGTAGAAAGGGGGAGCACGGTTCCTCCTCCTGCTTTCGCGCCGGTTAATGATATTGTTGATGCACAAGATTCTTCTGTTGCACCTTTGGCTACATCAATCTCTACTGGGTCTTCTTCCTCTCCATCATTAGGTAGAGGCCATCGAGAAAGGACTAAGCCAGCTAAGTTCCGCGATTATGTGGCTTACAACGTCAGCTCTACAATAGTCCCATCTTCTTCCTCTTCTATCGATTTCCCGTTTTAGTCCTCTACGGTCTCGGGTAACACACAATATCCCTTGTCTTGTTTTATTTCTGATGATGCTTTCTCAACTACACGTCGTGTGTATATGTCTGCTCTAACATCTTCTGTAGAACCGAAACACTATGGTGAAGCTATTAGTGATCCTAGGTGGAAGAAGGCTATGATTTCCGAAGTAGAGGCTCTTGAGCTTAATGATACTTGGAGCATAGTTTCTCTTCCTCCTGGCAAAGTTGCAATTGGCAGTAAATGGGTCTATAAGATTAAGTACAACGCTGATGGTTCGGTAGAACGTTATAAAGCCGATTAGTTATTCAAGGTAATCGACAAGTGGCTGGTGATGACTATACAGAGACTTTTGCACCGGTCATTAAAATGTCTACTGTCCGAACTCTGTTACGTCTTGTTGCAGCTAAGAACTGGGAGGTGCATCAGATGGATGTTCACAATGGATTCCTTCTCGGTGACTTAGTTGAAGAAGTTTATATGAAGCTTCCTCCGGGTTTTCGTCACACACATCCCGGCAAAGTTTGTCGGCTTCATAAGTCCCTATATGGGCTTAAGCAAGCTCCTCGATGTTGGTTCTCCAAGCTTTCTTCTTCGTTGCTGGCCTTTGGTTTTCAACAGTCCTATGAAGATTACTCTTTGTTTTCTTACTCTGTTGATGGTAACGAGTTGCGAGTCTTGGTATACGTTGATGACTTGTTGATATGTGGTAACAACAACTCTCTCTTGGTGGGTTTTAAAGACTATCTTGGGCGATGTTTTCACATGAAAGATCTTGGTCGTCTTAAGTATTTCCTCGGGATTGAGGTGAGTCGCGGTTCGGCTGGTTTTTATCTTTCTCAACGCAAGTATGCGTTAGACATCATCTCTGAGTGTGGTCTTCTCGGCTCACGACCTGCGGCTACTCCGCTAGAACAGAATCATCGCCTTGCTACGTCCGAGAGTCCTCTTCTTGTTGATCCGATGAAGTATAGAAGGTTAGTGGGTCGCCTAATTTACTTAACGAACACTCGACTTGAGTTGTGCTATGCTATACATACTCTTTCTTGGTTTATGCAAGTTCCGAAGGTGATTCATTGGGAGGCTGCCTTGCGGGTTGTACGGTTTCTTAAGGGCAGTCCCGGACAAGGCATTGTTTTGTCGTCTAATTCTGATCTCTCGCTTACGGTCTATTGTGATTCTGATTGGGTTTCTTGTCCATTGACTCAACGGTCTTTGAGTGCTTATGTTGTCTTGCTTGGTGGGTCACCGGTTTCTTGGAAGACCAAGAAGCAAAACACTGTTTCTCACTCGTCTTCCGAAGCCGAGTATCGAGCTATGGCTGCTGCTCTTCGTGAGATCAAGTGGGTCCGAAAATTGCTCGTTGAGATGGGTGTTGATGTATCTATTCCAGCTCGCTTATTGTGTGATAGTAAGGCTGCGATTCATATCGCTGCTAATCCGGTCTTTCACGAACGGACAAAGCATATTGACTCGGATTGTCACTCTGTACGTGATGCGGTTCAAGACGGTCTGTTAGTCACCGAACATGTTCGCACGGATTGTCAGGTTGCAGATATTCTTACTAAGGCTCTTGCTCGTGATCAGTTTTTATTCTTACAGTCCAAGTTGGGCGTTCAAGATCTCCACGCTCCAACTTGAGGGGGAGTATTGGATATACATATATTATATGGCCGACTTATATATTATATGGTCGATATGTGTATTGTCGTTAAGATATGTTGAGTTTGTTGCAACAATATATAGCTCCGATTTATATGAGTTTGTTGCAACAATATATAGCTCCGATTTATAAGGAGATCTCGTGATTGATTCTGTATAAAGCTTTCGATAGTGAAATCAATAAAATCAAGTCGTTTACGATACAAAGTTAACAGGAGTCCTATTTTTGGCAGAAGTCGAGGGTTTCCTGGTTATATGAAGATGATTTGAATACCATATTTTCACCAGGTTGCTTTCTCTTTCTACGCGTCTAACGAAATTTATATTATGATAGATGACTCCTAGAAAATTATCAATAGAAAATAAGAAATTAAAGCCCACATCATCATTTTTTACGAAAGTCAATCTCAGATATATCTTCGCCTAGTTGCTTAATGAAAAAGATTCAGTCTATCATGCCTTCCCTTTGCTCTCCCTCTTTGTCTGATTATCTGTGCGGGCTTTTCTTAGACAATTATATAAGGGATTGTGTGTTCTTGTTGTCTCAAAACAAGGCTCTAAAGGTTGGATTGTTATATGGTTGAGTTCTTCAAATAAAATTGGGGAATAGTGGGTTGCAATTTAACTGCGAAATAAAGGAGTTTATGGTTTCTCAGAATATTCTAAAGAAATAGAACTCGACCTTCGTATCCTTAATACCACAAGTCTTAAACAAAAATTTAGGTCGGTTTCGTGTTGTTACATGGTATATAAAATTGCTTCTAAGCTCCTCGCAAATAGGCTAATGCTAGCCTTACCCGAGTTAACCCGCCCTTCTCAAATATTATTTTTTAAGGAAAATTATTGGTTGCAAAATGTGCTTCTGGCCACCAAGACACTTCAGGGTCTTGGATGAAAAGTATCACTAGACGTAGAATTATAAAGGTTGATATCCGCAAGGCCTTCGACTCCATGAGTTGACCATTCACAATTTGCACTCTTGATGCCATGGATTTCCCAAAATAATTTATCTTTATGGTGGAACAAAATATCACCACCACATCATTTTCCATGTCCATAAACGGCGAATTTTGTGGTTTATTTAACATGAAGAGAGGTCTAAGGCAAGGCGATCTGTCGTAGTTTTATTAATTTGTTTTGGGAATCAATGTGCTCTCATCTATTCTTAGCAATAAGTACAGTGATAGAACCATATGAAGCCACCCTCTCACCTCAGATCCATTTTTATCCCATCTTGCTTTTGCCAAAAACTTGATGATCTTTTTCGATTGAATGAGGACATCTCTAGAAGGCTAACTAAAACAGAAAAATCATAAGTCCTTGGTTAGGCAGGAATTGCTGGCCTTGCAGCCCCTTGTGAGAAGGTTCTTTAATGCACGTGCAGGTGATGGAAGGGTGACTTTTTTCTGGCACAACCATTGGACACCATGATGTTCTCTTATCGATTTATTCAGAAGAAAAGGTCTTCAAGAACTGGGCATTCCATCTGGCGCCTTTGTTGTTGAGGTATGTTCTTCGTACTAGGCCTTCTCTTCTGCCAGGTCTCAAGTTGTTGAGGATGTATAACATTCCTCCCTGACTACATTGTTCCTTCCTCTCTTATTACATTGTTCATTTCTTATCTCTCGTTGGTCACTAGTGGCTCCCCTGAAAAAAACATGGGATGCTCTGTGTAGGAGACTCCTCATCCAACAGTAGGCTTCTAATGCATGGTACAAGGGATCTAATCTCAGAGACGCCTTTATCTTCTGGTTGGTATGCTTAAATAGGCTCCTGACTAGAGCTAGTCGCCAATTCGGGGTTCATCCCTTCTTCATCTTGCATGCCTTTGTAACAACTTCGGTGAATCAAGATACCATCTTCTTGTGCGTTGCGAATTCACTTATGAAACTTTGGAATGGGCAACCTATCGTCTCCAATACCCATCTCTTAGATTCCACATGCAAAACTCTTTCAAGTTGGTTAGCCTTGGTGGATGGAAATTCCAAGCTACTTCACCGCATAGTGGGTAAGACGGTTGTTTACACAATTTGGAAGGAGCATAACTCAAAACTCTACTAATCTTCCTCGTCCACGGTGGACTTGAACATAAGTACCATTGACAATGCAGTTAGAGTCTCAATTCTGAACCACTGCGCAAGAAAGGGTTTTCACGACTGATGTTGACTTGTCTTCCCAATCACCTACGATCTAATTTTCTTTTTTTTTTTTTACTCTCCCACTTTGGGGAATTGAATTTTCTATTATTTTGTCTTTCTGTTTTTATTGGTTATTTTAGGACACAACTATCTCCTCAACTTTTATATATTCTAGTAATTAAGTTTATCATTAAATGAAATTAACATTTCTATGCAAACTTTTTTTGTAAAAAATGTGTTTGATCCAATAAAACTATTAAGTTTTTATTTTCTTTTGACAAATTGGAAACGCGTCAAAGAATTAGGAAAAGGTTGAAATTTGATTTATTTATTTTTCTCATGTTTGAGCAATCGATTTGCAATAGAAATATTAAATATATAATATACCAAAAAAAGATTTCATTTCCGAATAATAATGAAAAAAAAAAAAAGTAAACTCTTGTGACAAACACAAGAATCTGCGTTGAAAACAAATAAGTTTTATATATACACAAACATAATAACAAGAACTATATGGTATGAGTACCTGTCCATTCTACAATGATAGGGCAAGTCCAAGACGGTACCACTATGGCAAGCGTCGATGATGGTATGGAGCTTGACTCCATAAGGTAGAGGTCTTACGATTGTCGCATTGATCTCGTCGTCCACGATGACACCTGAGGTTGCGTAATCCACAGGAAGAAGAGTCTCATCATATCCATCCACCTCGTCACCTGTTTCATCGGCCTGGTAGTTACCATGGCCGGAGAAATGGAAGACAAGGGAATCTCCAGTTTTGCAGCCTAGAACTAACCAATGCAACGCCATCATTATGTTGTCCTTTGTTGGCTGTCTCAATGGGTCCGTTTCTTCTTCTACAACATTACTTTATTGTTATTATTATAAATAATAAAAAAATCTAAAAAGTTAGTATATTTCAAATATTTCACCCTCCCAAATTATTACAAAAATAAAACAAATTTTTTTACAAAAAATACCAAAATTTTTTAAAAAAAACTTTAAAACTTCATTTTTAATCATAAATCATTTCTCCCCCTCCCCCCACACACCAACAAACCAAATTTCATTGTTTTCAAAACTATACACTAAAGTTTATTTAGTGAACTCAAATTCAAAAATTTGAATTTGAAACCATTCAAACTCAAATTTAAATTTGTGCTATTTTTGAATAAAAAAACATTTTATTTGTATTTTTAGAAGAATTGAGTGTGTGGTATTTTTAGAATATGAAGTGTTTTTGTGGTCTTTCATGGAATTTTTCATAAAAAACACACATGGTTTTGTATAAAGAAAAAACGTGTGCTAATTATAATTCAACAAATGTCAATCATAATTCAAATTGTGACACGTGTCTAGATGAATACCTTTGATAAAAAATGATTAGCTAAAAGAAATAGTAATTAAATCATAAGAAAATAAATGAAAGATGTATAGGAAAATACCGGTAAGCAGAAGAATGCAGGATTCTGGGAAATGAAAACGTTTCATCAACATGAATTTCATGCAGTTAGCGTCGTTGATACATCCTTTCAATTCGTTCTCTGTATCCTTATACGACACCCCCACGATTACCGCTCGCTTCTGTCCATGTACTGCCGGAGCAGGTCCCGCCGGCAACTGATTGAACGGAGACGGTGCCGGCACCAAGTGAATAAACGGAGAAGATGCCGGTGATTGGTAAATAGAATGGGGCGGAGGAGCGACGAGATTGAAGGAGTGGCAAACGGCGCAGCGGATTCGGGTGGCTCCAGTAGGGAGGTGAAGAGGAGTACCACAGGTGGAGCAATCAATCAGTAACGACATTCTTTTTCTTTTGAACAATGGAGGATGTCTTACAACTTACGCACTATAAGAAGATGCAAATAATAGACGACTTTTAGCCTAATAAAGACTCACCAAAACACAATCAAGCAACCTCGTCAATTTACATTAACATAACCAACTTGAGTATTTAAACTGTTGATTCTCGAATAACTAGCATCCACACCTTTTTCACTAAAATTCTAGATTGATTATGGATGTAGTTGATGATAAAAAAAAGTATTTGCTTCTTCTCTTGTGCTTGACTTTGATTTCGTTGAGTTTACTAAGAGTTTTTTAATTTCGAAATAATTTAGCTGTCTTATATCATCGACAATGTCGTAGGATATACAAGACATGCACTCAATAAACATCAAACATTTGTAAACTACATCAAACTTTCCGAGTCTGACTTGTTCCATGCATTTAAAATGGAGGAGAGACTGACCCAGCTTGCTTTTATTTTGTGCACAAATTTGACAATGGTTGATAAACCGATAATAGCAACTAGAGTATCCCCTATTTACAATCTTTCATGCTAATGGCATGCCAAAATTTTTAAGTACTTTATCGATATAGCTTTTTGTAACAATCTTGAAATTCCTCGACAACAATCTTGACGAATCTCGATTCATAAGACAAATGATGCTTCACCAAGATCTTTCATCTCAAAAAATTTCCTTAAGAAATTTCTTGTGTTTACTAGCATGGTTATGTCGTCGACATATAAAACCAGGAAAATATGCTTGCTGCCACTGAACTGTTGATACACACAATCTTCAACCAGATTCACCTCAAAATTAAATGAGATAATAATCTTATGAAATTTGTGGTATTATTGACGAGACGCCTGTTTTAGCTCATAAATTTAATTTTGTCAACTTGCAAACCATTTTCTTTGCATCAACTAAGACAAAATTTTCTTACCACTCCATATAAATCGTTTATCAATGTCTCCATTGAGAAACGTTGTTTAGACATCCATATGATGAAACTCCAAATCATAATGGGCAACAAAAACCATTATTGTTCTAAATGAGTCATTTGAGGAAACTAGAGAAAATGTCTCTTTATAGTCAATTCCTTCTTTCTAAGTATAGTCTTTACCTACTAGACGAGCCGTATAGCTTTCCACATTACCATTTGAATCCCTCTTGATTTTAAATATCCATTTACAACCAAACTATTTCATTCCTTCTAGTAACTAGACAAGGTCACAAAAATTCTTGTTTATCATTAACTTATATTCTTCTTTCATTGCTTCAATCCACTTATATGAAATGGAACAACTCATAGCCTGAAAAAAGTTGATAAGATCATCTTCCACAAAGTTTGAGTTTACTCATCAAGCGTTAGAAATACTATATAGTCATCTGAAATAGCATTTCTTCTTACCCTAGTGGATCCATGCAAAACAACATGACCTTCATGTTGGATATCATCAACATCCTAAGTTAGATGAAGAACATCATTATCAAATTGAAGTTCTAAACATTTATGTTGAATATTATTAACATAATGAGTTGGAGGAAGAACTTTATTTTCAACCTAAGAAGCAACTATGTGAATCAGTATTGGTACTGGAGCCAATTCTTCCTGAAATATGATACCCCTAACTTTATTTCTCCCCCCCCCCTCCCAAATTCATCATCCTCAAACAACGTAGTAGTTCCTGTCTCAAAAAAATTTCTTTTTGTGTGATCATAAAATTTATAGGCCTAAGATCGTTCCGAATAACCAATAATGTAACTGCTCACAGTTTCAGAGTCCAACTTCTCAAGAACATTTGTAGCTCCATATGCACCTAATTTCTTATGTTTGGTATGTTTTCTTTAATGCAATCTATTCAAACATAAAAATATGTAAAGTCAATTGAACTCAATATATCTTCTAACACAAGCCGCTCAACTCTATTTTCTAGAGATATGACCTAGGCGCTTGTGCCACAAAGTTCCTGCACTTTAAAAAAAAAAATAGTGCCTCTTTATTCCATACTTAAATTTTCATCTTTAGAATTTATAGTGTCGATCAAATAAAGATTGTTACTATCCAAAAGTTTACTCGTTCCAATAAAGATTGAATTTAAAGACAAAGTCGCAACTTCATGCTTAGTTAGACAAGAATAACCAAATTTCTCTAAGGACTTGAAACCAAGTTTCGTCTAAGATGGTACAACTTTAGTGTCTTTTAAATCCAAAAATGACCATAACTATAAAAAATTCTACAATCCATGATTGCCTCCACATCCACTAGAATCCCGTTAGCTACATGAATGCATCTTTCAGCAACAAATGATTTTCGATAGCTCAGACAACCCTCCAATGAAACACTTATGTTAGTAGTAGCACCAGAGTCTAACCACCAAGTGTTTTTGGGTATATCAACTAAATTAAGCTCCAAATATACCATAGCTAAAAACATATCCTTCTTTCCACGCCAAGTGTGGTACTTTTGGCAGTCCTTCTTTAGGTGACTAGTCTTCTTGTAAAATAAACAAGTTTCCTCACCCTTACTCCCTTAGCATGTTTCTTTTGGCTTGAAGCTTTAGTAGCTTCATTCTTAGTGGGCTTCTTCTGTGTGTTATAACAAGATGTCAATTGATTGAACTGAGGAGGAAGAGAGTTCAAGATAAAGAACATGAGCACTTCACCCGGAAGCTCAGTCTTTAATGCCTTGCCTTTAGAAATAATATTGGACATTTTCAAAATGTACTCCCTTATGTTTCCTTGCCATGGTACCTCATCATACTATAGCAGTGCAAAAACTTATTTCCGCCTTATCACTTCTTGCGAAGCATATATCCATTTCGGCAAGGAATATTTGAGATCTTTAATCTCCTCACCACCTCTAAAGATTTCTGGAATCGTGTTCATAATGATCATTCGACCAATGCGATCGGAACATTCCCACTTCTCTTAATTAACTTTACACTCAGTACTGCTGGTATCCAAAAGAGAAGCAGGTTTTTCCATCCTTAGCGCAAGGTCAAGATCCATACATCCAAGAACGATATTAACATTACTTTTCCACTCTTTATAGTTGGAGTCCATAAGTGTTAGAACTTGACCTAAGTTGGTAGATACAACGAAAACATTCGCTGGAAAAGAAAACAAAATTTTACCTAGCAAAATATTGTACAACTCATTCAATATACCAAATGTAACATTAATTATGAGTATATTAGTGGTATAATTTTTTCACATATTTTAGTATACTATATGATTATTTAGTAGTTAATTATATAAGAAATTTACATTATAATTAAAAAAATAACCTTAATATTTTTTTGTTAATTACATAAAAAATTATATCATAAAATAACCCTAAAAATTTTAGTTAATTTTATAAAAGAATAATATAATAATTTTATTTGTAACAACAATAAGCTAATTATCAAAACGTTATTACTACAAACATGAACAAAAATATATTATAATATGATAAACTAAAATAAGATAACTATCAAAAAATCACAAACATAAACAAAAGTAAATTAATTAACTAATATCTTCAAAATAAATGTATATATATACATGGCAAAAAAATTTTTGAACATTTTATGTTTGATGACATAAATATCAAAGTTATATTCGTTACGCAAAAATAGATTTTATGTCACTCACACATAACAATCCATTAAACTTGATTAATGTTGAGTCTAATTTGTCAAAGTCAACTAAGTTAAATATTAATTTGAAAAAATCAACATTAGTTGAAATCTTTTAAGACCACAAGATATTTGGAAATTTTTTTGGTGTTTTCATGTAAGTGGCCGTTGTTTTTTTTTAAAAAAAAAACAATTTTCCCATTAAAAAGTTCAAAATATAGAATAGCCAATTGTGACTCGTGATAAGTATGGACATCATTGAGGCACATGTAAGACCATGTTCAATGGTGGTTCTAAAGTGGTTCTGAACAAAAAAATAATTAAAAAAATTTAATAGAAAATATTCTGAAGAAGGATCGAGCCTTCATGTATAAATTTTAGACTCGATTCTTACTAACACATGGCAACCTCCTATTGGGAGAGCCTTTTCTTTAGCTATCCATTTTTTTATGAATTTTTGTATGGCTACACTTTCAAATATTTGGTTCGGTTCCGGTTATTCGGATCCTAAATTTGAATATCCAATTGATACTTTTCTAATATTCGGTTTGGTTTCGGTTCGGTTCTTTTGGGTTTCGGGTCGGTTCGGTTCCATTTTTTTATTCATGATTTTTTGTAAGGTTCGGCTTTCGGGTATTTGGTTCGATCCTAAATTCGAATACTGATGACTCTGAATTTTCATGGATTTTACTTATCAATTAGCATCGATACCGAGGTCTAATTTATGGTTGATTTAACTAAGTTTAGGATTTGTAGAACTTTTGCATTAGAATTTGCATATGCACGGATTTTGAAGGTTTTTCAGGACTTTCAGGTGTTTTTGGGAAGGATTTGAGAAATTTCATAAAAGCAGCACTTGACGTCGAATGGAGCAAGCACTTAGCACTCAGCACTCAACATGGAATGGACTGAAATTACCTCTGAGTACTTGCAGGATCGATCCCAGCACTATGTAGGATCGATCTCAAGCACTTCGGCGACGAAACAGGATCGATCCCACTCAGCACTTTCGGGATCGATCCCAACACTATGCAGATCGATCCCAGCACTATGCAGATCGATCCCGCAATGAAACCAGATCGATCCCGCAGGCAATTCAGATCGATCCCCCTTTCATGCTTTCAACGTTTCTGGTGAAGTCTCAAACGAAGCCAAGGAAGTGCACGAAGACGAAGCAGGACTAAGAAGACATACGAGATCGATCTCACTTATGTTGGGATCGATCTCAGGCACTCAATGCCGGGATTGATCCCAACCTCAGACG
>OVBE01008885.1:0-16511 GCA_900406425.1 Iberis pinnata | reverse complement strand
ATTCGTTACAAACAATCTTTATTTCTCACTTTAGCCATTTTCGACTTATTAACTGATCGTGTACTTTGGTCTCTATGGTTCGATACCCTATATTGTGCTACCGTGATCTGTTCTCTGCAGCATTAGTTTTAGGATTAAATTCTAAGCCTATAATTAGGAAAAGGATTAGTACCACGAGAGTGGATTAATCAATAAGTGGGAATCTTAGACCAAGGATTAGCTGTTAAATGTTAGCATTGAGCGTCTTAGGAAATCGTTTGATCACCCGAGTCATTGCCTTAGCCCGTTTGTTTAGCCTTTTTATCATTGCATACTTCATTTTATCTTAAATCTCGTTTTTACTTATTCAATCATCGGGTTTCAATTATCGCACGTTTTAATCGACAATCACAACCAACTTTGAATCGCTTAGACTACATGTGATTCTAATAGAACTAGTGAGTTAATTGCATCCAGAACTGGATTTGACACCTAAGTACTACATCGACATTCAAGTAGTCTAGGATTACTTGATAGATAGGATTACATAAAATCCTGTTTATCAACTGTGTTTGTACGAGTTTGGAATTTTTTTTTCTGAAGTTCACGACATCTCGCTTTTTCCAAAAGTTCCTTTTCCGCTCGTAGGTATTTTGTTTTTGGAGTGTGTTCAAGAAAAGTTTTTGTGATTTGTAGAAGGGCGTGCGTGCCTTTGCGAGTGAGAAGTTTCGTATGATTTCCATTTTCGTGCTATACAAAAAATTTTGATGTTACTTAGGAGTTTTTGATTATGACTGAATATGTAAAAATCGTAAGGAAGTGCGAAAATGAAGTGCGATTTTATTATTGCACAGAAGTTTCAAAAATATCAAGTAAGTGATAGCAGATATTTTGAAATATGGGAGTATATGAGTATACGTATATGTACCCACTCTCTTCCTTTTTTAGAGGAGGGATAGCTGCACCTTTCTTGCGAAAAGTTTCCTATGTGCCCTTTTTCAGGGATCAATTTGTCTCGTAGTTCAGTCTGTTGTGGTGTCGTTTCTTATTGATAGTATTTTTTGAGCTGCAATGGGTTCTAAGTTCTCGGAATATTACCGTCTAGAAGCATGGCGATTCCATACGCCCCTAGTTGGACTACTTTTGTGATCTTGTACAGTCCCTCCCAGTATGCTCTCAGTGTTCCTACGTTTTTCTCTGCAGTGTTTTGGAAGACTTTGCGCAGGACGAGGTCACCTTCTCTGAATCTGCGACTTTGTACGTTCGAGTTATAGTATTATGCGGCATCTTGTTGGTAGTTTTGGATTCGGATGAGTGCCTAATCATGGCGTTCGTTGATGAGATCGAGATTGTATAGCAGCATTAGATTGTTTGTTTAATTTTTCTCTGGAAGTAGTGTTCTGATTATTACTGGAAATTCTACTTCTGTGGGAATTACGCAATCTGCTCCATATACTAGAGCGAAGGGGGTTTCTCCTGTCGCCCTTCTCGGTGTTGTTTAATGCAACCAGAGGGCTCCTTCGAGCTCTTTGGCCCATCGACCTTTCTTAGCATCTAGGCATTTGTTTAACCCGTCTAGTATGGTTTTGTTGACGGCTTCCGCATGGCCGTTACCTTGGAGATACCTGGGAGTTGATTTGGTCAGCCGTATCTTCCATTTCTCACAAAAAGTCTCGAATCTCGTAGAAAAGAACTGAGACCCATTGTCCGTCACGATTTCGTAGGGTATTTTATGTCTGCAAATGATATTTTCCAACAAAATTCTCGACTTAGGCGTCTTTGATGCAGGCGTATGAATCGGCTTCAACCCATTTTGAAAAGAAATCGGTCAAGACCAGTAGGAAGAGTTTTTGTTTAGACTTGTGCATGGGTCTGAAAATGTCCATTGCCCATCGCATGAATGGATATGGAAAAGAAATAGAAGATAGGAGTTCAGCGGGCTGGTGAATCCTTGGTGCGTGCCTTTGGCACCTTTTGCACTTGCGGCCAAATTTTTCGTAGTCTTTAACCATGTTGGCCAATAATAACCATGGCGTTTGATTTTGATTGTGAGAGATCATCCGCCAGAGTGATTCCCGCATGAACCAGAATGGACTTCTTCCATAATTTTCCGTGATTTCTCTCCCTCTATGTAGGTTAAGAGAGGTCCGGATAATCTTCATTTGTAGATTTCTCCGTCTACTAGGGTGTATCGAGCGGAGTGAATTTTGACTTTTCGGGCGGCCCATTTCTCTCTAGGTAGGGTTCCTTCAACTATGTAAGCCCGAATTTCCTGCAGCCATGGTTTATTGCACCTGTATCCGGATTGTTTGGAATTTTCTTCAGGTTGGTCTTTTTTGCCGATATCCTCATCTGGTGATTGGATCAAGTTTATGACGATTGGAGGACCAATGCTTGGGTGTTCGATAAATTATATGGGGATGACTCGTCTGAGACCCGGGTCAGAGCTTGAAGCTAAAGCTGCTAAAGCGTCAGCCTACACATTCTTCGAGCGAGATATTCGGGTGAGGGTGAACCGGTAAAAGCCTTGGGAGAGATTTCGTACAAGTTTCAGGTATGATTCCATGCTTTCGTCCCTGGCCTCATATACACTGCTAAATTGGATTGCTACGAGTTGAGAGTCACAATAGGCATGGATATTCCGTATTTTGAGTATGTGGGATAACCGTAACCCATCGATAAGTGCATCGTATTTAGCTTCGTTGTTTGATGCATGGAATACGAGGCAAAGCGATCGTTCTAGTATTTCTCTGGTCGGTGACGTTAGTCGGATCCTGACTCCTGACCCCTGTTTGGATGAAGATCTACATGGAGGATCCAAAGTGATTATGGTTCCTAATTCATCATATTTTGCATCGGGAGCTCTACCAGGAAATTGGCAAGGACCTGCGATTTTGCAGAGGTTTTTGTTTGGTATTAGATATCATTTTCGCTTAACTCGATTGCCCATTTTGCTAATCTGCCCGATTGACTGGGGATGTGCAGGATCGTTCGTAATGGGAATGATGTGAGGATGATTATCGAATGCAACTAGAAATTTGGTCGTAGTTTTCGTGTCGACATCACTACGACGAGGGTTAGTTTCTCCACAAGATGGTATCGTATTTTGGCGTCTAATAAGTTTTTCCTTACGTAAAAAATTGGCTTTTGCTCACCTCATTCCGCTCTAATGAGGACTCCGCTTATGGCTGTCGTTGACACCATGATGTATTGGAATAGCGGTTCTGCATCGACTGGTTTCGCAAGAACCGGAGGTGAGGCCATGTAGCGTTTCAACTATTGAAAGGCTTTTTTGCATTGGTCCGTCCACTCGATCTTTTTATTTCCCTTCAGAATGTCATAGAAAGGAAGGCATTTATTTGTTGACCATGAGGTGAAACGGTTAAGTGCAGTGATCCTTCCGGTTAACCTCTGCACTTCTCGCTTATTTTTTGGGGAAGCCATTTCGATCAGCACAGTAATCTATTTTTGGTTAGCTTCGATCCCCCGGTATGTGACGAGGTATCCGAGGAACTCCCCCAATGCCACGGCAAATATGTATTTTGCTGGATTGAGTTTCATGTTATGTTGGTTAAACTTTTCAAAGTCAGCGACGTGGTTAAGTTCCTCGAGGGATTTTTGAGCATTTCATCGATGTATACCTCCATAATCTTTCCGAGCTATTCGAAGAACATACGATTGACGAGTTGTTGATAGGTTGCGCTGGCGTTTTTCAGGCTAAAGGGCATTACTTTTTAGTAGTAAGTATTGCGGTCAGTGATAAAAGCGGTTTTCTCGCGGTCTTCGGGATTCATCATGATTTGATTGTAGCCTGAAAAGGCCTCCATGAATGATAAAATTTTGTTTCCTATTGTGGCTTCCACCAGACGGTCGATATGCGGCAGTGGGGAACTATCTTTTGGACACGCTTTATTAAGGTTGGTCAAATCAATGCAGACCCGCCACTTTCTGTTTTTTCTTCTTAACCACGACTGGATTAGCGAGCCAGTTGGGGTATCTGACTTCCATAATTGACCCGAATTTGAAGAGTTTTTCAACTTTGTCGTTGATCGCAGCACTTTGTTCAAGACCCAATCTCCGTCTTTTCTACTTAACAGGTTTAAAGGTTGGGTCGACATTAAGTTCATGAAAGGTTACATTGATGTCGATTCCTGGCATATCTTCTGCGGTCCATGCGAACTTATGGCGGTTCTTTTTTAAGAAAGTTATGAGTTGTGTTTTATGGGGTCGCAAAGGTTAGCGCCGATTTCGACGCAACATTAAGGAAATCTCTCATCTAAGCAAACTGAGATAATGGGTTCACAGGTCGGTTCGCGCTCTTCTTCTAGGGTCTCGGCCTTCCGTAATTGCCAGAAGATCTTCGTTTGATCATGTTCTGCAGCGTTCTTGGCGTAGCCCTTTTTCCTTTTGTTCTCGGCGATGCTTTATGTCGTTGCGCTTTTCCATTTTTGTTCAGCGGCAAGGCATACTTGTGATATCCTCTGACTCCCTTGTATTAATCCAATTCTGAAAGGAGTCAGAAATTTGAGACAGTAGTGGTATGTGGACCCTTGCGATGATATTCGTTGAGCAGCCGGTGTCGATTAAAACCCTTGTGACATCGATATCATGTATTGTTAACTCGATAATGAGGAGATTGTTACAAGGGTTGGCCTGAGCGGCTGTTGGTTTATCCTCGAAAGATACAATGACATTATTTGTCGAGTTAGACATACCTTTTTCGTGACTGAAATGTGGTTTAACGTGAAAGAAGTCACTTATCCCCTCCTTCTAGCGCCAAACTGTGGGAACCGAAATTTGCACCGTCGAGTTCTGTTAGTTACGAAAAATCAGAGTAAGCCCTAATTTTCCAGAGATCCCGGATTTCTGTGAGTCAAACGTTAACAAGATTAAAGTACGAAAATAAAGAATACGAAAAAAAAATTAAAAGTACGAAAGAGGGAAAAAGAAATCTATTTCGAATTCGCGTATAAGCATGTTACAATAGGTAGTAAGCATTGGCTATGTGATCTCTTGGCAAGTTTCATAGTACAAAAACCTAAGACTAGCAAACCTAATTGAGTCGTAGCTCCCTAGAAAGAATGGAAAAGAAAATCTCAAACCCTAAGTCTTTTGGTGCGAAAAGTTGAATGTGTCTCGTTTCTTCTCTTCATCCTTCTTTATATAGACTCCTTGCTTGTCCGTTTTCCTTTTCGGTCTTCGATTATTTAGCGGAAACTTTCCTTTTCCCAAATTCCTTTCATTTCTTTGTGGCTTGCGCAACATGCTATGACCGTCATCATACATGGGCCGAATCCTCGCCCAGAATCATAAGTGGGCATTTTAGGCCTCGTTGGGCTGTTATGCGGTTTAGGCGATTCTTATCGGAGAATTGGTTTTTCGTGCGTTGATACGATATGAACCTTGCGATAAGTTAACAGCTACTGTTTCGTATGATTAAAGGTATAAATACATTCTTACCATTGTTATGGCAGATGATACTTTCGGTTGCATAGTCGAGATAATCATCATCGTTTCGACTTAGTCATTTTATACGGTTTGAAACTTATCCGAAAGGATTTTCCGAAACTTCCGTGATCGGTAAGGAATGATCATATAGCCGTTGAGGTCTCTGCATTTTAGTGATCTTTAGAAGTCATTTAGCATCATTTTAAGGTCTTTTAGTTGTACACATGATGCATGTATAGGTGTTATTAGCAAGTTTGCAATTTTTAGGACTTTTTGCATTAGCACTTGCATATACATGCATTTTGGAGATTTTTCAGTACTTTCAAGAGCTTTCGGGACGTTGTTACGAATTTGGAGAAGGAAAGGAAAATGCATGGAATGGAACCGACTCACTAGTAGCTCAAGTCAAAATTGGGCCAAGCCTTCACATCGAGCCAAACCAACTTCGCCTCAACCCGGCTCCCTACCTCGGCCTCAATCCCACGAACGAACTGAGTATACTCCACCTCGATCTTGGCACCTCGACGGGCCAAGACACGCCTCATCCTCAAACTCCCTCACTCGGCGATGGCCATTGAGGCCACCTCGACATTCCACCTCACCTCGATCTCCACCTACCTTAGCTACCTTGATCCCATGATAGAGCCATTCCCCCGGCTCGATCACACGCATTCCTTCGGCTCAATCACTTGCGTTCTTCAGCTCGAGCCCAAGCCGCTCCGACCCGACCAACTCAAATCAGGATGGACCTGACCCAAGACCCGTTTTAATGATTAGTTTTTATCTTTTATGCATTTTAGGGCTTTACCTGAACACTATATAAAGCTTTTAACGCCTTCATTTGGAGATAGTCTTTCTTTTTGCCATTTTTATGTTTTGCCTTAGGTTTCATTTTTCTCTCATTTGTTCTTGGTGTTCTTCATTTTTAAAACCCAGATTTTGCTTAAGTTTATGTTAATCTTCTGTTTTCTTCATTTTCCTGCATAGATTAGGGCTGTGAACTATCTGGTGCATGTTGATTTACGTTTTTAAGCTTTTAATCTCGTTTTAGTTTCATCATTTCCTTTGTTTTTCGTTACTGTTCCATTGATGTTCATCTTTTCTGGGTTGGTGTTCTTGACATTTTAGATCTTCATCTTATGCATCTATGTTCGTTTTGGTCTTCTGCACTAGGTTTAGGGTTTCATATAGTCTATTCTTTGTTGTTTGACCTTAGATCTAAGTTTCTCACTTAGTAGCTATGTGTTCATGTGTCTCTGATTTTGCATCAATAGTGACTTTGGTTCCATGAGGATGGGATAGGGTAGTGTTGTTTCCTTGTTCATCCTAGGTGTCTAAGCTTTATTGTTTAATAGATCCCTTCTGTTTCATTGTGCTTAATGCTCATTTCGACCTGACCCGTTGAAATCCAAACTTAGGCATTTCAGCATCCGAAAATTGTTCAATGAAATGCCTGATCAAGGTGATTTCAGAGATTTGCACATCCTAGCCTAAGGAATTAGATGTTTAGGGTGCTTATTGGCTTAGGTATATTAGTTCGTAGTGCTTATTAGGTAGAGTTCCGTTAACGAAAGTTAGGTCTGGATACTACCTAGTTTGAGATCATCTGTCAAGGAATTGGATTTGATTAGTTTTGAATCTATCGCCTAGGGATATCTCTTATTTTAGGTATATTAGACACTTAAGGAGTTTGAGGAGGAACACTACCCAATTACCCCATCCTTTGGGACCCTTTCTTTGATTGCATCTTTTACCCATTTTACTTCCTCTGTGTTTGTTTCACTTGCTATTTGTCTTTTACTTATGCATGCTTACCTTTGTTTCTGTTTTAGTTTTCTGCATATTTTGTTTGCTTAGGACTTATTAGTAAACCACCATTTTTATATTTAGCTTGAATCATTAGTTCCAATTCCATCCTGATTGTTAGCATCACACCTGACTGGATTGATAACCCATCTATACTACAATGACATGCATGTATGATGGGGATTGATATCTGGAAATACCTGCTATCAATTTGGTGCCGTTGCCGATTGGGTGTTTGTTTGTTACATTCCGGATTTTGGATCTCTTGAGATCAAGTTTCTTTTCTGCTACCATATTCACCTTGTTTTCCTTTTTTCCTTTCTTTTCAGGTACTTGCATAGTTGTGTATGAACCTGAGAAGCAGAGGACCAACAGACTTACTACCAATTGTTGAAGATATTTGTGCTCTTGAAAGGAAATACTCTCGCGCGAGATGTGAACAAGAATTTTTGGAACATTTAATAAGGTTGGACTTGCAAATGGAAGACAACGTTGAACGCGATAAGCAGCACACTATTGGTGCTGGTGACAACCCGAACAGTCACATCCAGCGTAATAGAATCAACCCACCTGCTGTACAGAGCAACAACTTCAAGATCAAGCACAACTTGATAGCAATGGTACAGGGGAAAAAGTTCCATGGTTTTGCCTATGGAGGATCCAATCGACCACTTGGACGAGTTTGATCGCTTCTGCAGCCTCACCAAGATCAACGGTCTGAGTGAGGACGCTTCTAAGTTGCGTCTCTTCCCATTCTCTTTGGGAGAGAAAGCACATCAATGGGAGAAGTCTCTTCCCAGGAACTCAATCACCACCTGGGATGCTTGCAAGAAAGCTTTTCTTACCAAATGCTTCTCCACATCTCATACAGCAAGACTGAAGAATGATATCTCTGGTTTCGCACAGCGAAACGTTGAAACCTTCTCTGAAGCATGGGAACGCTTCAAGAACTACACTCTGTAGTGTCCTCATCACGGTTTCAGCAAAGCATCCCTCCTCAGCACACTCTATCGTGGTGCTCTACCAAAGATAGGAATGTTGCTTGACACTACAAGCAACGAAAACTTCCTCAACAAGGGTGTTGATGAAGGTTGGGAACTTGTGGAAAACCTTGCTCAGTCTGATGGGATATATAGTGAAGACTATGACCGCACACCTCGAGGTGGCTCTGCAACAGATGATGTCACAAAGAAGGAAATCAAAGCTCTGAATGAGAAGTTGGATAGGATACTATTGGGTCAGTAACACCAAGTACACTTCATTACTGATGAAGAGCCACTTCCAATTCAAGCTGGGGAAGTTAACCAGCAAGAGCAGACAAGCTATGTGAAGAACTAAGGTGGATATAACAAAGGGTTTATCAACTACTCTAACAACCCTGAACTAACATACAGAAGCAACAACATAGCCAACCCCCAGGACCAAGTGTATCCACCGCAACCACAAAAGAACGTTCTACCATTCATCAACTACAATCAGAATCATGGTTTTTTTTCCAAAGCAACAACAGCAAAATGGTTTTCAGCAATCACAACAGCAGCAAAAAGCTGGTGCCCCTCCTGGTTTCACCTCTAACCCACCTCAAGTTCAACCATTCAAGCAATGTTGCAGCAACTTCTTCAAGGTCAAGCCAATAGTTTCATGGAGACATGAAAGAAGTTTGGTGAACTTCACCACAAAATGGATTCTTGATTCAACACCATCTATGCGAAGATTGAAGTTCTCAACTCCATAGTTAATGCTCTAGAAGGCAAGACTACATCCACTTATGCTTCTACAAACGGTCAACTTCCAGGAAAGTCTATGCAGAACCCAAAGGAGTATGCTCATGTCAATGCCATCTATTTGGGGAGTACCACTGACCTTCCTCCTCCCATTTTCACTACTTCTTGCACTGAAAACAGTGTGATTCAAGTTGGAGGGATTTGAGTTTAAATGTAGTTGAAACTGCGGATTATGAAGAATATGTTCCTAGTGATAAGCTATCCGCTTCAAAGGAGAATGCAACACCTTTCGTTCCACCACCTTATGTCCCAAGATTGCCATTCCCATCATGTTTCAAGAAAGATATTATGGCGAAATATCCAGACATCTTAAAGAAACCTATGAGGGAAGAGACTGCTTAAGAAGTGCTGGAACCAATTCTTGAATGCAACGCTTTGATAACAGAGAAGCAAGAGGATCCTGGTTTAGTCACTTTGCCATGCTCACTAGGACCCCTAACCTTCAACAAATGCCTTTTTGATTTAGAGGTGTCTATCAACTTAATGCCCTTATCCACTGCCAAGAAGATGGGATTCAACAAATTCAAAGTTTTCAACATAACTTTGTTGTTGGCAGATAGATCAATTAAATATCCTATTGGCACCCTGGAAAACTTACCCATCAAGATTGGGGATGTAGAAATATCCACTGACTTTGTGGTATTGGAAATGGATGAAGAGCCGAAGGACCCGTTGATCTTTGGAAGACCATTCTTAGCAACAGTTGGAGTTGTTATAAACGTCAAGAAAGGTAACATCTGGTTAAACATAGGAATTGGTCCAAGGATGATCTTTAACATTAAGAGCAAGACGAAGAAGCTTACAATCCAAGGGCAGCTATTCTCAATCAAGAAAAGGAACAAGAACAGTGAAGAGGATGGGTACTCCAGCAGTGACTCAATTGAAGACAAATTGGAGAAGGATCCAACCTAGTTTCCAAGTCACCATGAAGCATTTAGGCTTATCAAAGAACTAGATGAAAGGGTTCCCGCAGAGTTAAAATAAATCAGAACATTGGGGATATCAACTGATGAGAACAAACTGAAGGTTTCAGAAAAAGGAGATCATGAGTTCAAGCATCAACTTGAACGTATCCCACCTTAGAAACTTACTTCGAGCACTCCTAATTCTGAAAAATGTTTTGAGCCTCGTACCCATACAATGGACATCAAGAGTGGAAATCAAGTGTTTCTACTGAACAAAAGGTTCAAGTACTATCTGGGGAATGTGGATCCACAATGCTCCACGAACTTCATGATCAAACAAATCATATCTAGTGAAGAAATCATACTTGTTGTATAAATTGATAAAGGGTCGAAGCTGAACTACCAAATCAACCAGCACGATGATAACAGATTCGTCTCAGAAAAGACCTCGGTTCTCCTTGGGGAACCGTCTCAAGGTCACTAATCTTAAAAACAGGAAGTCAATCTTAGTGACTTTAAACAAGCTCACTTGGGAGGAAGTCTCATGTCTATCCTTGTACATATGAAATTTTAATGCTTTTTATTTAAGTTCTTCGTTTAATGCATTTTAGTTTTAATTTGGTTTTTGGTGTTTTAGGTACTTTGGGGATATCATTTGGGCATTTTAAAATGAGATAAGAAGAGGAATGGATTAGCTTAAGTTTTTGATCAATCTGGAACAACATGTTTAGGTCCGATCAAGCCACGCATGATCGAGCCACGACAAGAAACATTGAGTCGTGCCCATCGCTTGATCGAGCCATGTTTGTCCAACGTGATCGAGCCACTTGATCGATCCACGGAAAACAACATTGCTCGGACCTTGGACAATGCTCTATTGAGCCAAGAAGAACATGCTCGAGCCAACACGCATGTTTCTCGAGCCATGTTGTGACAACTATCGAGCCAAGCCTTCCAACGAGATCGAGCCATGAAGTGGTCATGATCGAGTCATGGCAAAACGCAACCTCGAGCCGTATCCTCCTCGCCACCGAGCCTCACTCAACACTTCACTTCAAATTTTTCTCCCCACTTGCCCACTACTCACCCCATGCCAAGAAGTGTCCTCTCACACCTTTCCAAGATTCCCAAACAAGTTCTTACACCTCCATCACCCCTTTGTCCTCCCGTTAAAACTCCTCCACACACACCATCTTTAATCCTCCTCCACACACACCATCTTTAATCCTCCTCCACATACCAACACTTTAAACCTCATCCACATACTTCAACAACATATCAACTCCTCAACACCATACAATAGATTCGACAATGCAGTTATATAAGGGAGTTCCTCATCTCTTAACTCCTCATCACTCTAAACACTTCAACCTAATCATTCCACTTTATCATTTCGTGAGCTATTCAAGTTTCTCAAAAAAATCCTTCCGAAGTTTTCAAGCCTCATCCAAATCGGTTTTAGTTCTTCCACTCTTGAATTTTTCTTAAATCTGAAATATTTTTCAATAACAAATTATTCGGTTTACTCAAACTTAACTTTAACTCCTGAATTTCTAAAACTTTCGGTTCCTACTCTGATCGTCATTTTGAAGTTTAGCTCTAACTATTTATTTCTGAACTCAATCTTGGTCGTCGCAAGTGCAATGTTATACGGAGGAATGCCCAGCAGTTCACATGGACCATCAGTTGAAGAAATATATGGGAGGTTGATGCAAGTAGAATTCACAGGAAGTCCAAGACATACTGGAGGATATGAGGATATCCAGCATACTTACCATGAATTATGAAGCCTACCAGAAACCAACGTGCATGTTCCTGGCCTCTCTGGAAGTTACCTACTGTGATGAAGGGGACGGTGATAAGAATGCTGGAGGTTTTATAACTTTCAAGGACTTAGATGGCAAAACCAACATGTTAACTCTTGGTCAATTGTGGGGTATTTATGGCTTCAACTGCAATAGGTTTCCAGAGGAGATAGAGTTAATTTGGGATAAGATATCGTCTGACAGCTTTGAACCTGGACGAACAAAGAGCTCATGCATCCGCCACCCGGCAATTAGATATGTGCACCAAATCCTAGCTAATTTTTTCTACTCCAGGAAGGACACTAATATCATACTGGCAGAAGAGATAGATTTCCTGCGTTTGGGTGTCTATAAACACGTCTGCAACTTTTTGCAGAACGATAACCTATTTCCCCGTGCTGCTGAGCTGAGACCTTGTCCTCTCAAGATACTTTTGCAGCAATTGTTGACATTCCAGAATCCCAACTGGAACACGGGAGGAAGGATGAGGCCGGAATTAAGCATTGGAGGGTGGATAACACCTATTTTCAACAATACTTAGGGACCGCTTGGTGGAAGTGCTTTACCATCAAAACTAATGGACATGGACTACCTGATGGAAACATGATTCATAGTGGGGAGCTTGAACTCCCAATTCTGCTATCTGTTTCAGCTGACGTTCCTCACCAAGGGAATCTTCCTACTCCCAAACCGCAGGTGGACTGCTTTTAACAGAGCTGAGAATCTTGAATTCTGCCACGACATTTACAACACAAGGGGGATCATCTCAACAATGACACCTATGGGCTCTTGTTTGGACACCCTTTCGACCCTCTACCTAGACGACCACTCGCCCAACTGGGGGTAAATAAGGCCATCTCCATCAACCTAACCATTATATAATCCGTTTCAATTGCATTTGTTTATGCTTCATATTTTCATGTTTTCATAAGTATGCTTTCTGCTTTTGTTGCCTATCATCCTCCTAAACGCTCCTGAGAATTTGGATTACACAAGAAACTGTGTAATTCGAGTTTGGGGTAGAGTTCAGGAGCTATCTAATGAAATTTTTTATGTTTGTTCCTTGATCTCCAACCTTGCATAGCATCTAAAGCATAGAAAAACCATAAAACTTTCAAAATTTGTCTTTCAAAAACAGAGTGTTCATGTAGTTGCATTTAGGATGTTATATTTATAGGTTTGTCATTTGCATCTGTATAGGGGACTAGGATGATAGTAACCTTGTAAGTATGTTGTTTTCTCATAAAGTATAAGTGTCATGGTTATTAGTTGTATAATGCATCTTAGTATGAAGTAAAACTACACCATGCTTGGAATGTGAACTTGCATGATCAATTATCTCCTGAAGCATGTTATGATTTGAAGTTTGCCCCTATCTATTAGAACTTGAATTTGAATGTATAATTATCATGCTTTTGTGCTGAATGTGAACTCATGGATAGTATATACATATTTGTGTTATCTTCTACCATTTTTCCACTCTTATTAACCCAAGTAGAATCCCTATGCTTGAACCTTGCCTTCTTTCAAGCCATGAGTTTACTACTGAGTGTAAGGTCTTTTATGGAATGAGCTTGGTAGAACGTGTTAGGTTCGAACTGACAGGAATGGGATCTCATGTAGTTCTAGTCCATGCTTTTTGGACTAGATAGGACTAGGTGGGATTTGATTTTAGGTGTTGGGTTGGTTTGGAAATGAATGAAAGGATGTGGGTAACTAGTAAAAGAAAAGGTTGAGTAATGGACCTTAGGAGAGGAATGGAAAAGAAATAGAATATGCTAGTAAAGGGTTTGGGGGAACAAAGATATGAAAAAGGAAGTATGGTTAGTGCATAATAAGAGGAGGATATGAAAATTAATTGAAAAGGGTAAAACCAAGGAAGTTAGTGCAAATGAAAAAGGTCAAAAGTCATATGCATCTAAGTAAGTAAGTTCCTAAATTCGTTAACAGTCAAATAAGAAGAACCCTCTCCTAAGAGTATCTAAGGAAAAAATGAAAAAGGGAAAAATGTGAATAAGTAAGATCACTTCGAATTTTAAAAAGGGTAGACTTAGGACCTCCTACCGGGTAGAATCAGGAAACTTAGATTTCATTAGCATTGGGTAGATGAGGTTCTATTTCTGTATGCGTCTAAGTGTTCTTACCTTTTGCTTTCTACTAAAGCTCATTCCCTTTTGAGGGAAGCATATTCTGAATTGGTAGCCGTTGCATGAAGGGGTCATCTTTACTCCTTAACTTGTCCCTTGACCAAATGATTTCATTGAACGCACATGACTTGATCCATGGTTCCTGCTTAACGAATGTTAAAGGGGTAAATGAATTTGAATGCATTGTGGAAGTTGGAATTGGTCTGTAATGAACTGTGATGAGTATGGCTAAGGTTTTTAAGTATAACGAGTTTAGGATTGCATTCTAGAACTAGTAACCAAGACATTTATATCACATGTGTTAGCAACATATTTTAGTTATGAGTTCCCAATTTCAAACCTCTCGCCCAGACTTCTGAATTACTTGCTTGAGGGCAAGAAAAGATTTAGTTTGGGGGAGTTGATATCTCTGCATTTTATTGATCTTTAGAAGTCATTTAGAATCATTTTAAGGTCTTTTAGTTATACATATGATGCATGTATAGGTGTTATTAGCAAGTTTGAAATTTTTAGGATTTTTTGCATTAGCAGTTGCATATACATGCATTTAGGAGATTTTTTAGTACTTTCAGGAGCTTTCAGGGTGTTGTTGCGAATTTTGAGAAGGAAAGGAAAATGCATGGAATGGAACCAACTCAATTGTAGCTCAAGCTTCACATCGAGCAAAACCAACTTCGCCTCGACCCAGCTCTCTCCCTCGGCCTTGATCCCACGATCAAGCTGAGTATGCTCAACCTCGAGCTCGGCACCTTGACGGGCCGAGACACGCCTCCACCTCCCTCTGTCGGCTGCATGCACCTCGATGACCATCAAGGCCACCTCGGAATTCCACCTCACCTCGATCTCCACCTACGTTAGCCACCTCAATCCCATGATCGAACCATTCCCCCGGCTTGATCACACGCATTCCTTCGGCTCGATCACTTGTGTTCTTCAGCTCGAGCCCAAGCAGCTCTGACCCGACCAAATCGAATCAGGATGGACTTGACCCAAGACCCGTTTTAATGATTAGTTTTTGTCTTTTATGCGTTTTAGGGCTTTACCTAAACACTATATAAAGCCCTAAAACCCAGTTTTTGTCTTTTATGCGTTTTATGCGTCTTAGGTTTCATTTTTATCTCTTTTGTTCTTGGTGTTCTTCATGCTAAAACCCAGATTTTACTTAAGTTTATGTTAATTTTCTGTTTTCTTCATTTTCTTGCATAGATTAGGGCTATGAACTATCTGTTGCATGTTGATTTACGTTTTAAAGCTTTTAATCTCGTTTTTAGTTTGATCATTTCCTCTGTTTTTCGATATTGTTCCATTGATGTTCATCTTTTATGGGTTGGTGTTCTTGACGTTTTAGATCTTCATCTTCTGCATCTCTGTTCGTTTTGGTCTTCTGCACTAGTTTTAGGGTTTCATATCGTCTGTTCTTTGTTGTTTGACCTTAGATCTAAATGTTTCACGTTATGTGTTCATATTTCTCTGATTTTGCATATAACATGCATAGTGAGTAGTGACTTAGGTTCCTTGAAGAAAAATGGATCATACACGAAGGGTGCTTAAACAATCAACAAGCTAAATTATCATTTCAACCTTGCCTCATTGTCTAATTCAAATCGATTTCAACAAGATTAAATGGAGTAAACAAAAACGTTTTTTGCAATCTTGAAGACTGAAACCGAGTTTGGTAAAGAAAGTGTTGAAAACGATGAGATAGATTGAAAAATGAAAGTGAGTAAGAGGTGAAACCGATTTTCGTAAGTTCTTAGTTCTTGCTGAAAAGCCTTTGGAAGAGTAATTGCTTCTTATGAGAATTCCCTTTGAGTGAAAAGATATTAGAGTGCACACTTTGAAAGTGTAAAGAGAAAGAGAAGGAGTACTCCCTTAATATAGAGGGTGGTTCGATTTTTGGGGAGGTGGTGGTGATGTTTTTCCCATGGGGTAAAAGGATGCAAGTGGGCAAGTGGGCATGGAGGTGTTCCCTTGTCTTTGAGTGAGAGTTGCTTGATCGAAATTTACACTCCCTTGGTTCGATTGTTCTCATTTTTCTCAAGTTGATCGCATCTTTAATAACCGGTTTGATTACGTTTTAAGCATGATGAACGATCCCATGTTTGAGTACTAGATCGATACCGGTGCAGAGGTGCAGATCGATCTCCAAGTGGTCCTGGATCGATCGTTGTTGAGCATGGGATCAATCACATTACATGTTGGATCGATCCCGGCATTGTGCATTTGGATCGATCCCGACATTGGTTGGGATCGATCTCATGTTTGTTGATGCGCTTAGATGGATTGATCACTTCACTGTTCATGGGATCGATCCTGAGGTAAGTGTGGATCGATCATGGCTTAGTCATGCATTGCAGGTAGATCGATTTTGGCACTGCCTTGGATCGATCTCCTTTGTTGAAAACGCATTGATCTGGTCATCCTCTCACTTGATCATCATGTTGAAAATGCATATCACCCATACTCCATTTCTTTTCTCATTGCAAGAGTTCCCGAAACTCATTCCTTAGGTACCTAAGATACCAAAACAAGATGAAACTAAAACGTGTTAAATCAAATACTTAAAATTTATAAAACATCGAAATTGAAATATATACAAAGATAAAAATGGGACTTCCTCCCAAGTGAGCTTGTTTT
>OVBE01008884.1:0-16650 GCA_900406425.1 Iberis pinnata | reverse complement strand
CAGGCATTAAACTCTACTACTCTAGCTAACTCGTTTCCCACATCTATTCACATAGAATGGGAAAAGAATCTCTAGAACCCCCTCGGTCCGGTCACCTCCAAATACTCACCTCTCGGTGTTGTAGGGCCTAACGACGGGCCTCTGTCCNAGAACATCAACCCTTATCTACCCCCATCCTCAGGAACTTGGATGACTACTCATTACTCATGGGAGTAGAAGCAGATGAAACAACAAACGAAAATCAAGATGCAAAAAACTAAAGATCAACCTAAAGCTAAGCAAGGAAACAAAGTAAAATCAGAAGATTAACCTAAGACAAAACATGAAGAACGAACTAAGAAATGAAAACCTAAGACAAAAACCTAAAAAGGAAAGAAAAACTAAAGCTTCTGCAAATGGAGGCGAATTAGGGGTTTCATAGTGTTCAGAGAAAAGCCCTAATTTGCACTAAAAACAAAATGCTAATCATTGTCTTGGATCTTGGGCCTTGCTTTACGTGGTATCTAGATTTGAGTTGGTCAGGTCGGAACGTGTTTTCCTTCGAGTGGTTGAGTGCACCATCGATCTGGACTAAAGGGTGCTTGCTTGGGATCGATCCAGCTTCTTTGCGTCCAAACTTCGACTGAGGTTGGGATCGATCCTGGCATTGAGTGCCTGAGATTGATCCCAACACAAGTGAGATCAATCTCGGATGTTTTCTTCTTAGTCCTGCTTCGTCTTCATGCACTTCCTTGGCTTCATTTAAGACTTCACCAGAAACGTTGAAAGCATGAAAGTGGGATCGATCATGTTTTGTTGCCGAACTGCCTGAGATCGATCTGGTTTTGTTGCGGGATCGATCTGCAGTGTTGTTGGGATTGATCTGCATAGTGTTGGGATCGATCCTGAAGGTGCTGAGTGGGATCGATCCTGTTTTGTTGCCGAATTGCCTGAGATCGATCCTGCATTGAGTTAGGATCGATCCCGCATGTGCTCAGAGGTAAGTTCAGTCCATTCCAATGTTGAGTGCTGAGTGCTTGCTCCATTCGTCGTCAAGTGCTGCTTTTCTGAAATTTCTCAAATCCTTCCCAAAAACACCTGAAACTCCTGAAAAACCTCCAAAATGCGTGCATATGCAAATTCTAATGCAAAAGTCCTAAAAACACTAAACATAGTGAAATCGACCATAAATGTGATGTATGCACGCTTTTAGACCTCAGAATTAATGCTAATTTATAAGTGAAATCCATGAAAATTCAGAGTCATCACTAATCCTCTTTAAATCTCTTGACTTTCTGCTTAAGGTTTCATCACTCACTAACAAATCTCATTACAATGGATGAGTTTTTCTCTCAATTTTGTCGATTTCTACAAGTTTAGGCCCCAAATCATCCTCTTGTGCAGTCACTTGTTCAATCTCAGTCTCGGGCCAATTCATCTTCTCCTTCAGATTATCAGAAACCGGTGCCGATGATTACCGAGGAGTCACCTCCGGTGAATACATGCAGGATCACGACTATCTTCTGGGGAAATTCCTTTTCTGTGCCCCGCATTGCCAAGATCCCAGACGACGCCCCTGCGCATGTCGATCTTCCACAGGAAGATGAACAGTCTCTGTCTGAGGAAATTCGAACTCTGATGGCTGATGCACCACCTACTGTTATGCATTCTGATCCACATGCTCAGCGCCTTGATTTCAACTCTGTGACCGAAGGCGGGCCACAAGTTGCTATAAATGTTCCTGTTCTTGGTACCAATCAGAGTCTTGAGGATGCGTGTGCTACTGAAGTTGATGAAGTGCTAATTTTGGACGAGATGAAGAACACAACTCCTCTTGCTGACTCGACAAGAGCATCTCGGGTCCAAAAAAGGAAACAACTATCTGACAAATCAGAGGTTGTTCCAAAGAAAGTCAAGAAGGAGGCTCGGGTTCCAGCATATGACACCTTAAAGTTCTCATCCTGCCTTGCTTCTCAGCGATATGATCTGGTTTACGCATAGATTGCTTGGCAGAGTATGCTATGGTCTTCAAATCTGGCAGTAAGGTGCGCAAACTAATCGAAGATGCTGGGCTTCTCTCTACGGTGGAGAATCTGGGGGAGTATGATGAGGAACTCGTCTGGGAGTTTTATGCCAATGTCCATGCTGATCAAAAGGATGAGTCGTCTGTTGTGGTTCCTTTCAAGGGTAAATGTTTTGAGTTCTCTGCTTCGAAAATAAATGTCTTGTTTGGACTCCCTGAAGTTGATGATGTACAGAGTTGTATGCAAGTGGCTGTTGTGACTCCTGACATGTTGGCTTCGTTTCAGAATGGAGGATCTGTTGTCAAATGGCCACTACTAAATTTAGGGATTTTCACTTAAGAACTCTGAGAGCTGTATCGGATCGACTATCGTACATGGCTTCCTTCAAAGAACTCTGGGTATATGCACTCTGGCAGAGCAATGGTTCTTTAGAAGGTCGCACAAAAGATTCCGTTCAACTTAGGAAGAGCTGTTTGATCACATTTTCGGTCATGCTAAGTCTCTTGACTCGAAGTTCTTCCATCCATTTCCAAGACTGATCAGCCTGTTCCTTACTGATCATTAACATGTTTCGTCTCAGCAACAAGTGCATCAGGTTCTTGCTATGGAGGCTCCAGCTCACCTGCCTGGTGTTGAGACAAGTAAGCAAGGGTGGTCTTCCAAGGTGTTGAAACTCAAGGAAAATGTAGCTGAATCATCAAGGTCACATACCCGATCAAGGCCCAAAGTTAAGAATCAGGCTACAAGATCAGGTACCGGGTTACGCAAGGTCGTTCCGCTAGCTATTCAGCTTCTTGAGGCAGCCTTGACTACAGGTAAGTGTTTCTTACTCTATGCTCTTTGTGACTGTTCTTGTTTTTGACATGGTGTCACGTAAGCAGGCGGAGAATTAGATCCAGATGAAACTGAATCAGAACAAGGATGAAGTGGTGGGAGTATGCAAATTTTCAGGGGGAGAACAATTTTTAGATTAGCTGCTCAGTTTCTTTTTGTTTAGCTCTTTGACTGAACTTGAACTAAAGTTTTTTTTATGATGATTGCGTAGGAAAATTTTGTGTTTTTATTAAACGATTAAGGTGAGAATCAAGAAAGTGTCTTGGATTGTGTAAAACCTGGTTGTGTAGTTTTTGTAAAAAGATTAAACAAACAAAGTTTAATAAAGAGTGGTTTTGTGGTTTAAACAAATTGTTGTTTGAGTCACTACTCTCTATACACTAACAAATGTCTTATCAAGAACCATGTGTATATGATTTGAAGAACGGAAAGTTAAAAACTGAAATACATAAAAATTTCAATTCGTCTCGAGTTTTGACAAGAAAATCACTTTCAATGATCAAATCTTTAGAACAATATCATTAATTATTCAACTATAAAGCATTATTTTCTAATAATAAAAAAGAGAGCATTGTTTATGGGTCAACCCATTAAAACCATTAAATCATTTATTTAAATGAATTATGGGTTGATCCAACCCATTTGTTAAAAGAGTTGAGTTAACCTATTACCCATTTAATACACAAGTCATATGTGTGTGAGTTGGTTTGGGTTGTATTAGACTGTTATTAGTGAATATGATTAGTGAGTTTAAAAGTGTAGTTAATGAGCAGTTAGTGATTAACAGTTAGTTAGTTACAACTGTTAATATTAAAAGCTTGTATATAATCAAAGATACCCTATTCATTAAGGGTTGGAGCTGAATAAAGTTTTATTTCATCATTTCTTCTTTATAATATGGTATAAGCCAAAATTAAAGCTCAAATGCGTTTTTCTCGGGAAAATCATGAGTTCGCCGATTTCTCAAATGGAGATTCAGTGTCTTTAAATTTCTTGTTCGATTTCTTGAATTTCTTTCTCAATTGAGTGATTTCTTGTTTCTTATTGTTTCTTCTCTCTTCTTTGATCTCCATTGACTCCGATCTTGTTATTTCTCGGATCAATTTCTTGTGAGAAAGTAAATTTGTTCTTGATATGGTGTTGAATCGTGATTCTTATGAAAATTCGTATTATCTGAGTAACAATGATCACTCCATCACCTCTTTTACAAAATAAAACCTTTTTAGAGCTTTTAACTAACAAAAACCAGCATATTCTCATCTTAGAACTTTTAGTTGTTTAGGATATGCATATACTCTTCCCAAAGATAGACATTAATTATTTCCTAGAGCCAATTCTTGTGTTCTTTTAGGATATCGTACTGGTTATAAAAGATACAAAATCCTTGATCTAGATAAAAATACCATTTCCATAACCAGAAATGTTCAGTTCCATGTGGATGTTTTTCCTTTCATCGATATTGAACATTCTACTCCAACCTTAGATATTTTCCCCCATCTGTTTTACCACTTTCCAAACCAGATTCTACTTCTATCATCATACCACCTTCAACCATTGTAGATGTTCCCATAATAAATGTCCCCGTAATTAGATTCCTAATACCATTTCACCTGATCCAATTTCATTGGTTCCTGCATCTCTATTCATGTCACAACATTAATGGTAAACAATGCTAGACCACGCAGAAACACTAAAATTCTATCTTATATGTCTGACTACCACTATAACATCCTACTAGACACTTTTGCCACCATTCATCCAAAAACAACTCCCTATCCTATTTCTTATGTACTTGATTACTCGGCTCCGTCTCCTCAACATCAATCTTTTATTATCAACATTACCACTGAGTCTGAACCTAAGAATTTTTCTCAAGCTATAAAATCAGACAAGTAGATTCACGCAATTAATGTGGAACTGGCTCAATTTTTAAAGATTAACACTTGGTCAGTTGTTTCTTTGCCTGATGGTAAGAATCCAGTTGGTTGTAGATGGATTTATAAGATCAAATATAAGGCAAATGGGACATTAGACTGATATAAAGCAAGACTTGTAGCCAAAGGCTTTACTCAAAAAGAAGGGGTTGATAATGTGGATACTTTTTCTCCAATAGCAAAATTGGTTATTGTCAAGTTATTATTGGCTTTGGCAGCAACTAAAGGGTGGTTTTTTTAAGGCAAATGGATGTTATTAATGTGTTCTTACATGGAGAATTAGAAGAGAAGATTTACATGACATTACCACCTAGATATACTTCACCTTTTGGATCATCTTTACCACCCAATGCTGTTTGCATGTTACATAAATCAATTTATGGTCTGAAGCAAGCTTCAAGACAGTGGAACAAGAAATTTTCACAGGTTTTGCTACAAGATGGTTTCACTCAGTCTGAAGCAGAACATACCTTGTTTACCAAGATTACAAATGTTGCTTTTTGTTTCTGTTTTGGTATACGTAGATGATATTTGATTGCCAGCAACAACGAGATAGTTATTGATCCGTTAAAAGGAGTGTTCATGGCTGCTTTTCAAATAAAAGATCTTGGTTCACCCAAATATTTCCTTGGTTTATCCACATATTTCCTTGGTTTATCCAAATATTTCCTTGGTTTTGAGATTTCCAGAAACAAGACTGGCATTTCCCTCTGTCAAAGAAAGTATGCATTGGACATATTATAGGATACGAGTTTTCTTGGTTCCAAACCTATGGCTACTCTTATTGATCTCGATCATCATTTAAGTCAAGACAGTGGGGAGCTTATGACTGATGCAACATCTTACATGGCTCTCATTGGAAAATTGTTATATCTTACCATTACCAGCCCGACATCACATATATATGATGTTCATAAGTTGAGTCAATATTTGGCTGCTCCACATGATGAACATCTTAAGGCAACTCACAGGATTGTCAGGTACATCAAGGCAGATCCAGGAAAAGGACTATTTTACTCAGCTAATTCAGAGTTAAAACTCAATGTGTTTTCAGACTCTGATTGGGCTACATGTCCTAATACACGTCGTTCAGTCACTGGTTTCTGTATTTTCCTAGGTGACTCTCTGATTTCATGGAAATCCAGAAAACATAAAATTGTTTCTTGCAGTAGTGCAGAAGCAGAGTATAGGGCACTATGTGATACAACTAAGGAACTGATTTGGATCACCAATTTGCTCACAAAATTGTAGATTCAACCGACTGCAGTAGCTAACTTGTATTGTGACAACACCGCAACCATCCACATTGCATCAAATTATGTGCTTCACGAACGAAAAAAAACATAGAACTTGATTGTCATGTGGTTCGGGTCAAGTATAAAAAAAGCATTTTGCAGTTACTTCATGTGAACACACATTAACAGTTGGCAGACATTTTAACCAAGACTTTACGGCCTGCAGATTTTAAAACTCTTCTTACTCACTTCAGATTTTCAAACCTCTATCTTCCCTAGAAGATTTCAGCTTGAGGGAGAGATATTAGACTATGTGTAATTAGTGAGTGTAGTTAATTAGTTGTTAGTGATTAAAAGTTAGTTAATTAAAACTGTCAATATGAAAGCTTATATATGATCAAAGATACTCTATACATTACGGGTTTGAGCTGAATAAAGTTTTCTTTCATCATTTCTTCTTACTAATAGGTTGGATTAACCATTTTGACACCCATAATCTCATCAGAATAATGGTTAAATCGCTTTTGTTTTAGAAAATGTTTATATGATCACTTGTATTTTAATGGTTTTGTATATGTATTTGAATTCGTTTGAAATATATATTTAGTGTAGAATTATTAATTTTAAGGATCTTATCTTAGTTATGATTTAATAATCCTTTTTTCTAGCTGTAGTTCTGTCGTATATATTATGATTTAACATTCTTTTTCCAATCGGTAACTATCATCGTTCTTCCTTATTTGATTAAAAGAAATAGATTCCAAAAATAGAGTGTTGATTTCTGATGTCTCTGCATTTTAGTGGTTTTAGGAAGTCATTTAACATTATTTTAGGATCTTTTAGTTGTACATATGTTGCATCCATAGATTTTATTAGTAAGTTTTCAATTTTTAGGAAGTTTTGCATTAGCACTTGCATATACATGCATTATGGAAAATTTTCAGGTCTTTTCGGAGTTTTCAGAACATAAGTGCAAATTTGGAAAAGGAGAAGGAAATGAAGTGCACACCATGAACTCGGGGATATCCCGAAGCTACCTAAAACTTTGTACTTGGCCTCGACCTCATCCCGGCCAACATCAAAAGCGGCTCGATCAAGGGATCGAGCTCACTTTTGCCCGGCTCGATCACGGGCTCAAGCATCCTCTCGGCCCCGCGCAAACCTTTGTCCGCCTCGACCAAGCCTCTTCTCAGCTCGATCATACCTTTAGATTACCTCGATCACACCTGTTTCGAGGCTCGACCATGCCAAGCACTGCGCCTCGACCACTTCATCTTTACGCCTCGACCATGCCAAACTCGAGCTGCGCCTCGGCCAACTCCAACTCCGCATCGATCAAACTGGGTCAGGATCCCTTGATCGCATCTTCAGGCCATCACCATCGAGCCAAACACTTCTACGGATCGATCAAACATCAGACCCAACGCAACTCTTTTGCCCTGATCACGCAACTCTTACTTGGCTTCAACCAACAAGCAGCTCCGACCCGAACAACATGGTTTCAGGATGGACCAGACCCAAGACCCAGTTCAATCATTTCATTTTGTCTTTTATGTGTTTTAGGGCTTTTCTATGAACACTATAAAAGCCCTAAAACGCCTCCAATTAGAGGATAATCTTTCTTTTTGCCATTTTTAGGTTTTTTCTTAGGTTTTATTTTCTCTCTTTTGTACTTAAGTTTATGTTAATCTTCTGTTTTCTTTATTTTTCATGCTTAGATTAGAGCTGTGAACTATCTGGTGAATGTTGATTTATGTTTTGATGCTTTTAATCTCATTTTTAGATTGATCATTTCCTGTGTTTTCGTTATTGTTCCATTGATGTTCATCTTTTCTGGGTTGGTGTTCTTGACGTTTTAGATCTTCATCTTCTGCATCTCGGTTCGTTTTTGTCTTCTGCACTAGTTTCAGAATTTCATATAGTATGTTCTTCGTTGTTTGACCCTAGATCTAAATGTCTTACTTAGTAGCTATGTATTCATGTTTGTCTGATTTTGCATCCAACATGCATAGTGAGTAGTGACTTAGAGTCCTAAAGGATGGGATATGTTAGTCTTGTTTCCTTGTTTCTCCTAGGTGTCTAAGCTTTATCGTTTAATAGATCCCTTATGTTTCATGGTGCTTAATGCTCATTTCATCCTGCCAGTTTGAAATCCGAACTTAGGCATTTAAGCACCCGAAAAATGTTCAATGAAATGCATGATCGAGGTGATTTAAGAGATTTGCACATCATAGCCTAAGGAATTAGATGTCTAGGGTGCTTATTGGCATAGGTAGATTGGTTTGTAGTGCCTATTAGGTAGAGTTCTGTTAACGGCAGTTAGATCTGGATACTACCTAGTTTGAGGTCATCTGTCAAGGAACTGGATTTGATTGCTTTTGAATCTATCGTCTATGGATATCTCTTGTTTGAGGTATGTTAGACACTTAGATAGTTTGAGAAGGAACACTAGCCAATTACCCCCATCGTTAGGGACCCTTTCCATTAATTGCATCTCTTACCCATTTTAATTCCTCTATTTTTTGTTTCACTAGCTATCAAGCTTTTACATATGCATGCTTACCTTCGTTTCTGTTTTTACTTCACGCATTATGTTATGTTATGCTTGTTTAGGATCTGTTAGTAAAACCCATCTTTATTGCTTGGCTTGACTTAATAGAACCATTACATCTAAGATTGTTAGCATCACACTCATTTGGATTGACAATCCATCTATACTACAATTACATGCAGTGTAATGGGATTTTGATAACTAAGAAAACGTGTTATCATTTTGGCGTTGTTGCCAATTGGGTGTTTGTTTGTTACATTCTGGATTTTGGATATATTGAGATCAAGTTCCTTTCTTTTACTTTACTGATTTATGTTTTCTCCTTATTAGTGCATTTCAGGTGTTTTACTTGCACATGGAGAACATTAACAACGTTAAACAGCACATAATTGGTGTGGGTGACAACCCGAACATTCACACACAATGCTATGAAATCGACCCTACTGCTGTACAGAATAACAATTTCGAGATCAAGCACAACTTGATAGCTATGGTTCAGGGGAATAGGTTCCATGGCTTACCAATGGAGCATCCACTAGACCACCTGGACAAGTTTGACAGATTCTGCAGTCTCACCAAGATTGATGGTATGAGTGAGGACGCATTCAAGTTACATATGTTTTGATTCTTTTTGGGTGACAAAGCTCGCCACTTGGAAAAATCCCTTCCTCGGAATTCCATCACCTCTTGGAACGACTGCAAGATGACATTTGTTGCCAAATTCTTCTCAAACTCAAGAACGGCTAGACTTCACAATGAAATATCTAGTTTTACCCAGAGGAATATTGAGACTATCTATGAAGCTTGGGAGCGGTTCAAAGGGTACACGTTGCAATGCCCACATCATGGGTTCAAGAATGTATCCCTCCTTAGTACTCTCTATAGAGGAGCTCTCCCAAATATTAGAATATTACTTGATATAGCAAGCAATGGGAGCTTCCCGTACCAAGGTGTTGATGATAGTTGGGAGCTAGTAGAGAACTTAGCATAATCCGATGGAAACTACATTGACGACTATGATCACAGTCCATGGGGCAACACTGATTCTGATGGCAAAACAAGGAGGGACCTCAAAGCTCTGAATGACAAGTTGGATAAGATACTTCTTGGACAGCAACATCAAGTGCACTTCATAAATGAGGAAGAGCAAGTTCAGATCCAAGGTGGGATGACTGCTCAACAAGAAAATATTAGCTACATTCAGAACCAAAGCAGCTACAACAAAAAGGTTTGTCAACTACAGCAATCCCAACATGTCATATCGCAACAACAACATAGCACACCCTCAAGATCAGGTTTATCCTCCTCAACAGCAACAACAACCTAAATCCTTCTTCAACTATGGTCAACAACAGGATCAAGGTTTTGCACCAAGGCAATAAGCGCATAATGGGTTCCAACAACATCAACAAGGTGGAGCACCTCCAAGTTTCACCTCTACCCAACCTCATGCTCAACCTTCTGATATCACTCGATTTTGATACCTTTTAGTGAGTATTTATACTTGTTATTTATCATCATTCAAGTATTATCTATGTTTTTTGGTATATTTTCATGATTCAAGGTATTTTTGATGTTCTGGAGCAAAAAGGTGGTTTTGTGCACAAAGTGGATACAATTTGACGAATGTAGAAGCAGAGTTCAGTAGAAGAGCCGAAAGTTTATTGACATTTGGAATTATTGCTATGAATGTAATGGGCTGAGATTTTAACTCAAACTGGCCACGTGAGTTAGCTTTATATGAAAGTGATTTGAGGTCAATCCATTGAAGCAATAAGAAGTTATGACGATTTTACTGAAGACTAGTCAAGCTATCACGCAGAAGGAGCATGTGCAGCACGTGATTGAGGAGATCGATCGATCTTCACTTGGATCGATCGATCCTAAAGACTACCAAAGTTTTGTAAGTTTGGATCCATCGATCCGAATGCTCGAGAATTATTGAAGAATGCCAAATACACAACATACAATTCACAACACAATTCATTATTTTGAAAGATTTTCTGAGAGAGACGAATCCTGACACCCGTATTTTGGAGAAGAATTATGAACTCTCTATTTACTTTAATTAAATTCTAGTTTTTGTATATGCTTTCTCTATTAATGATTGTTGATTTCTTGGCTATGTCTGAGTAGTCTCTTTGTTAGGTTTTAGTGTTTTCCTAGGGAAAACAAGTTTTGTTGGTTAAGGTTTGACTTTAATGGATTCAGTTTGTTAGGTTATTAGTCTAGATTTGTTAGCATTGCTTGAATTAGCTTGATCATGTAGTTCATGATTTTAGGTTAATAAATACAAAGGAATTTTGTTTATTTAATCTGACCTAGTCTAGATGAATAAGTATATTTGCTTGCGAGAGTATTGTCTTAGAATTCTTATGAACATATCGAATATGTAATCTTTGCATGATTTAATTATCTGATTTAGAGATCTAAGATTTCGGGAGAAGGTTAGTCTTTATTTCTAGAAATTCTATCATAAGGATCTAATACTTCAGGAGGAGATTAGTCTATTGTTTTCTTTTGAGTTGAGAACTATTTTCATTGTTAACCTTGCTTGTCAACCTGAACCTCAAATTAATACATGTGGAACTTCCTTATCGTCTAGCGTTTTATTCTATTGGTTTACATTCGCATTTTAATCGTTCGCTTTACTTTTAAATCTTTTTAAAAACATTCCCTCTTTTATCTTGTCTTAGATAGAATCGATTTTAAACTGATAGTCGTACTGTCTTGTCTCTGTGGGATCGACCCTTTACTATACTACAAGGATCTTTTCTCTGCAGTATAGATTTAGGATTAAAACCTGAGCCTATCAGATTTTTGGTGTCATTGTCGGGGACCAATACAGTGCCTTTTAAGTTTTTCTTAGAATCTAGTCTAAGATTTTTATTTTCAGTACTAATTTCGTTCTTTCTGCTTGTTTTTGTTTTGAAGGTGCATGACCAGGAGATCTGACAAATCACCTGAACTGCTTATTCTCACAAAGAATGAACTTGCACGATTAGAATGCTCAAACCGGAAGTCTAGAAGAAGCACCAGTTCATCCATACCAATGGCTGATAACGTATTTCAGAATCTGATCATTCCCTTAGTACAGATGCCCAAATCCCTCCAGGCTTGGAGCATATAGAACAATTGGCGCTAGACCAACAAGGAGATAATGGAAATCAAGTGATGCCGTTAAATCTCGAAAGATATGCAAACCGAAGAGATAAAAATGCCAATCTAGGCGATGGAAATGGCGAACAAGACCACCAGGACCGAATCAAAATCGCCCACCTCCCCAAAACAGGGTACCTGAAGCCTTCCTAGTCAATAGGAACGACTTCCACCCTCCAGAGCCTCAGAGATAGGACTACCAGTTCCCGTTTCAGCTGATCCAGTTGCTATGATAAAACCAGTTTCATGGCTTGTCTACCGAGTATCCTATGGATCACATTGATAGTTTTGAAGACATTTGCAACACTACTCAGATGAATGGAGTCTCTAAAGAATTTGTGCATTGTAAGCTCTTCAATCACTCTTTAGCTGATAGAGCTCTGAGGTGGCTTAGCAGAGGTGAGCGAGCTTCTCACTCAGTTTCTCAAGAAACAGAATGAGAAGCATGTTAGTTTTGCTCAAGATGTTGAGAAAGTTGAAGCTGATTTCTTTGCAATCAATCAATCTAAAAACATCGAAGACATTAGCTATATTAATAGCCAGGGATAAAGAGTGTACAACCAAGGGTATAATCCAGGTTACAACAAAGGTAATATTTCGTGGAGGAGTACTAATGTTGTGAATCCTCAAGATCAGTCTTATCCTCCTCAGAATACCTTTGCATAGAAGTCTGGACAGACATTTATTCAGAAATTGAGTGGTATTCAACAAACCTCTCAACTTGGTTTCAAACAAACGGTTCAACCTCAAGTTCAGCAGGATAATAAGATGGAGGTGATGTTGAAGAAAATCTTAGAGAGTCAACAGCAGTCAGAAAACAATTTGAATGCAAAGATGGATGGTATGTATAACAATTTGAACAACAAGTTCGAATCATTGTCTACTCATGTGAAGAAGTTAGATGTACAAGTGGCTCAAACTTCTAAAGCAGTTAAAAGACAAGCTAGTATGCTACCAGGAAAGGTTGAAGATAATGCCAAGGAATATATCAAGGCAATGAATTCAAGTTCTGATGGAAAGGATAAAAAATTTTCAGAATCTACAGATTTTTGAAATGGGAAGTGATGCAGGGGTTCATATCAATAAATCCAAGGAGGGATCGATCGATCCAAAGTTATGGAAAAGCTCAAAAGCTTCTGATCAATCGATCCATCAGACCAATTTCCAAAGAACCAACCGATCGATCAATCCAAGGAGGGATCAATCGATCCAGCTCTAAAACCTGCACCAAGTTCAAAGCAACTTTCAAAGATTCAAACCTCTTGCCCCAACAGACCTAAGGCCCTTACTAAAGAACACATGTACTATGATGCTGTTTCTCAGCAATTTCTTCCGTTAAGAAGAATTCATAAGTTAGAGGACCCATGTGAGCTCGTGATTCCACTAAAGGTTAAAGGAGTCCTGTTCAACCAATCGATGTGTGACACTGGTGTTAATGTTAGCATCATGTCAAAGATGGTCGCTGAAAAGCTGGGACTTAGGGATATAAGACCTTCGGGAATGTTGTTTGCTTTGGCTAATAATTTTGTCCTCTAGTGGTTTCGTATATGATGTTATTATGCAAGTGGGAGATTGCATAGTCCCTGTTGATTTCCATGTCATTGACACGAATGGGAATTGAGGAAGGATCGCTAGTTCTGAGGAGACCGTTCTTAGCATCGTTAGAAGTTGTGATGCATGTTCCTCAGAAGCGAATCTATCTCCCCAACAACTAGAAAACATACTACTATCCTTTAGTGATATTACTCGGTTTTAATGCATAAGAGTGGGCATTTATGTCTCCTATTCTACATTATTCTGAGTGTTTTCCTTGCAAACTTGGTATATTTTCAGGATTTTAGGTGTTCGGGTTGTTTTGGAGCTTAAAGGAGTATTTCATGACATTTCAGAGCATTTTAGAAGTTTCGGAATATTGTCTAAGTGAAGAGATGAAGTGCACAATCAGTTAACACATGTGCCCAATCAAGCAAATGTTCCTGGAAAGTTTCATATAAATCAATCGATCGAGCAGATGAGGAAGGATCGGGCAAATATGAAATCTGCCCGATCGGGCAGATGGAGATCGATCGGGTAGATGCCCCGAGAAGAATCTGAATTTTCCAATTTTTGCACTAAAGTCCTAAAATCCTACCCCAACTTCCATATTTTTATTATATTACTTTTTAGAACTATTAAAGCCTTTTGTCTTAGCTTTTGTTAGACACTTTTACTTTTGCAATTTTTGAGAGCTTTTATTGGGAGAAGAATTTCTGAACCTTGTATCTTGGAGAAGAAATTTTGAAGCCTATTTTTAATATATCTATTTTATTCATTTCAATTATGTGTTCTAATCTGACATTGAATTGTGTTTGCTTTGCTATGTCTGACTAGTTCATTAGTTAGGTTTTAGGGTTTCCTAGGGAAAACATGTTTGAATGTTACGGTTAACTTTGTAGGATTGAATTTGTTAGGTTCTTAGTCTAAATTCGTTCATAATGCATGGATTAGTTTGATCACCTAGTTCATGATTATAGGTTGATAAATACAAAGGGATTTTATTTAGAAACCTGACCTAATTTAGATGAATAAGTCTTTTTACTTGCGGGAGTATTGTTTTAAATGCTTATGAACAATTGAATCTGATAGTAATGCATGATCAAATTGTTTTGAAGACGGCGGGAGTTTGTCTCTGGCAATTCGAGCATAGGGTTTAATATTCCGGGAGGAAATTATTCTTTATTCATTTTTTCATGTTGAGAACTATTTTCAATCCCAGTCCTTCATGTTAACTTGACTTTAAACCTGAATACCTACGGATTTACCTAATGCCTAGCGTTTTTATATTATAGTTTTTAAACTGTTTTTATTTGCCGTTTTGAATTTGTTACAACAATCTTTTAATTATTCAGCTTTATCTAGATTTGAAACTGAAACTGAACGTGTAATTTCTGGTCTTTGTGGATTCGATACCTATGCTTGCTTTATTGAACTGCTCTCTGCAATATTAGTTTATAATTAAATTCTTAACCTATCATAACTTTGGCGCAGTTGCCGGGGACCAATTGTGCCTTTCTAGTTTTTTATTAGAATCTCGTCTAACGTTTTTATTTTCAGTACTCATCTCATTCTTTTTTGCTTGTCTTTGTTATATAGGTGTATGATCAGGAGGTCTGACAAATCCTCTGAAGTGCTAAACCTCAGTAACTCAGAACTTGCAAGGATAGAACGCTCAAACCGGAAAGCAAAGAAAGACGCTAACTCATCCAACTCAATGGTTGATATCGTTAATCAAATCATCCCAGTCGGACCCGAAGGTCAAGTCGATCCACCTGATTTTAGACTCAATCAGCTGATTAACCAACCGCAAGGTGCTGGTAACGGCAATCCAGTGCTACAAGGCCAACAAGGAGCTAACAACAACCAAGCTCCTCCGGGAATCCAAATCCTCAGAATGTTCAAAACGCTCAAAACGCTCAGAACGTAGATGCAAGGGCTTTTGTCCTATATGAAGATCCAAAGAGAGTTAATCAGCTCAATGCTGAGAACAATCATTAGAATCATCCTCTTGTTGGTTCATACAATAATCCTCAAGCTCACTATACTAACAGAAATCCCATCCAGCCCCATCAACCTCAGCGAAGGGAATACCAATTCCCTATCCAGCTGGTTCAAATGATCTATAACCACCAATTCAGTGGTTTACCCACTGAACACCCCGTGGATCATATTGACGTCTTTGAAGACATTTGCAGCAATATCAGACTCAATGGAGTTACTAGTGATTTCATGCACTGCAGTTTGTTTCGTCACTCTTTAGCTGACAGAGCAATTCGCTAGCTGAAGTCTTTGCGTGTTGGATCCATTGTCACATGGGTAGATTGCAAAGCCAAGTTCATCAATCAATTCTTCACTAATACCAGAACTAACACCTTGAGGAACAAGATTTCTTCCTTTGCACAAAACCTTGTGGAATCATTCTATGAATTTGGGAACGATTCAAAGCTATGCTTCATGATTGTCCACACGATTTTCAGATGTAAGTCTCCTAAACACCTTATATAAAGAAGTTGAACAGAAATACCAGTTGTCCTTAGATACAACTAGCGATGGAGACTTCATGCAGAAACCGGTCCCAGATGTTTATCGCCTGATAGAGAACTTAGCAGCCATCAATAGCAATCATTGCCCAGCGTTTGATCGCCGAACCAAAGCTCCTGCAATGTCTGCTACTTTAGAAATCTCAGACCTGAAAGGGGAATTCTCAGAGATGAAAGGTTTATTGACTCAACTGCTTAAGAGTCAAACTCAGACACCAGTCAATGTTGTAGAAGATTCTGAAGCTGCTTGTTTTGCATTCCAAGAACAAGAAACTTTTGTGGTTGAATAAGAAGTGAGCTATATTAATAGCCAAGGTCAGAGAGTGTTTAAACAGGGATATAATCCAGTATTCAACAAGAATCATCCCAATATTTCTTGGAGAAACACTAATGTTGAGAATCCTCAAGACCAAACCTATCCAACTCAACAGAAACCGTTTGTGCAAAACTATGGAGCTCAATTTGGTCAAAACTCAGGGAACAATGGTTTCCAAGGAAATCAGAACAGGAACTTTGTTCCTAACTCTAATTCAGGCGGTTTTCCATAAACCTCTCAGCTGGCATATCAACAAGTTCCTCAAACTCAAGCTCCTCAAGGGAATTCAGTGGATTTGATGTTTAAGCAACTTCTTGACGGACAACAATAGTTTCAAAGGGTCATACAAGGAGATATGAAGGAACTGAATTAGAAATTTGAAGCATTGTCTACACATGTGAAGCTTCTAGGTACTCAAGTTGCCCAAACTGCTGAAGCGGTCAAGAGACCAGTTGGGTTTCTCCCTGGCAAACCTAATTCTAATACGAAGAATCAGGAGTTTGTGAATGCTATTGAGCTAAGAAGTGGTAGAACTCTACCCA
>OVBE01008883.1:0-16650 GCA_900406425.1 Iberis pinnata | reverse complement strand
AAAACAGGACATAGTGTATGTTGGAAGGGCATAGGCTACTGCTTTAATCAATGTCTCCTTTCCTGCATGATTGAGAAATTTAGAAGAACAATTCTCAAGCTTACTCTGTATTCTCTGATGCAAGTATGAGAAGACATTTGTTGTATCTTTTGAAATTATATCTGGCAAACCTAAGTATTTGCCAAAACCCCCCACTTTTTGGATGTTTAAACTATGTGTTATCATGTATTTAACTGAATTTGTACAATTCTTACCAAACACTACAGCAGATTTTGTATAATTGACCTTCTGCCCTGAGAGTTGGCCATACTGATCCAGTAGTCTCTTCAAATTTTCTGATTCCCAGCCATTAGCTTTGCAAAAAATCAGAGCATCATCAGCAAAAAATAAATGAGATATTGCAGGACCTCTATTACTTGCTCTAAACCCCGATAATTCCTTTTTTGCTACTACTTTATTTAATAAATATGTCAAACCCTCTGCACAGATAATATATATATAGGGTGATAATGGATCACCTTGGCGTATCCCTTTAAGTGGTTGAATATTACCTATAGGTGACCCATTATAGAGAACTGAATAGGTAACAGATTGAATGCATAATTTTATCCAACTACACCAGATCTCAGAGAAACCCAACTTCCTCATAATAAACAGAATGTAATCCCATTCCAACTTATCAAAAGCTTTTTCTATATCTAATTTAACTGCCATAAAAGTATCCTTTCTATTTCTTGTTTTCATAGAGTGTATTAGTTCATGGGCTAATAAGACATTATCAGTTATTAATCTGGTTGGGATAAAAGCAGATTGATTTGCAGATATAATTTGATGCAACCAGGGTTTTAACCTATTGGCCAAAATTTTAACTATGAGCTTGTAAGCTACATTTGCTAAACTAATGGGCCTGTAATCTTTAGCTTTAACTGGTTTATCCAATTTGGGAACTAGACATATATGCGTGTGATTGATATTCTGATCCAAATCTGAGCATTCGAAAAAAAACTTTATAAATGCTATCACACCTGATTTTATGGCCTGCCAATGTTGTTTATAAAAGGCTGCAGTTAGGCCATCAGGACCAGGAGCCTTATCATCTCCCATACTTGTTAGAGCATTCCAAATTTCTTCTTCCTGTACATGCTTTATGAGTGCTGCATTCATGTCTTCTGGTACTCTTGGATCTAAGTCATTAAAAATGGAAAAATCAGGTGCAGAGGATCTAGTATCTTGAGTGTATAAATTTGAGAAGTGAGTTAACAGGACATTAAAGATATCATGATCTTTTGTGTAGAAGTTACCCTCCATATCTTCAATAGAGGTAATCCTATTATGACACCTTCTCTGTCTCATCTTTGCATGGAAATAAAATGTATTCCTGTCTCCACTCTTCATCCACAAGATTCTACTTTTCACTCTCCAAAATTCATCTTCCTTTTTTGCTTCATGTTTGAGTTGGGCTTTAAGGGAAGCCACATGGTGAAAGTTGATAGGATAAATCTCCATTTCTGATTGAAGAGCATCCCGTAATTTTTTGAGTTTCACACTAGAATTTAAGGTTCGTTCAGCTTTCCATTTAGATAATCCCCTTCTGCATATCTTAAGAGCATCTGAAAACTGCGAAGGAGGGATAGTAGTACAAGCTTGATGCCAGAGTGTTGAAATTGTTGGTTTTAGAGTAGGCTCTGATTTCCATCTTGATTCATATTTGAATAGCTTTGTCCCATGCCAAGTTCTTGCTTCAAAATGCACAAGTAACGGCCTATGATCTGATCCTCCCCATTGTAGCAGTTGTACATAAGCATGCTGATATGAATCAAGCCATTGGTGATTACCCATCACTCTATCTATTTGGGATTTGATAGTGTAATTTCCTCTGTTTCCTGCCCAAGTAAACTTCCCCCCCATCATTGGTAAATCCTGTAATCCTAATTTACCATACAATTCTCTGAACTTATAAAAAGTGTGCTCTGGTCTATGTCTGCCTCCCTTCTTTTCAGCATTAGACTTAATGTCATTGAAATCTCCTAATAACAATCTAGGTTGGCCTTTATAGAAACCATCTTCTTCAGAGTTAATTATCATGTCCCATAGATGATTTCTGCTTGCATAATGTGAAGGTCCATACACATAGGTAATGCAAAAAGTGCTTCTATTGTGGTGCAACAAAAGATCTGTACAATGAAAAGATGAATTCTGAAGAAGTCTAATATGAACTTCCCCTGACCAAAAGACTTCCATACCACCACTCCTACCTTCTGGAGAAATAATATACGAATTGACATAACCTAATCTATTACCCAAATTCTTAACATATGTATCCGGATTGAGTGTTTCAATGAGGAACAGGACTTCAGGTTTATAAGACTTCCTGATGTCCTCTAATTGACGAATTGTCAAGGGGTTCCTTAGCCCCTGACAATTCCAATGCAAGATCTTCATTTGGCTGAGGGTGGTTTCGGGGTATCCACCCTCCCCATATCAGTTTCATTGACAGAAGTGTTATCCTGTTTTTGCCTAAGACAATCCTCTCTGATTGGATCAATAACTGTAATTGCTTTGCGCTTGGCAATTTTGAAAGTAGAAGGTCCAGCTATTACAGAAGGGGCTGAAGCAGAAGGGGCTGAAGCAAAGATGGCAGTATTCTTAGCAACTGAGAGGATATAATCTTTTTGAAGTGCAGGAAATGCTATTGAACCTCGCTGCTCATCTTCAGAAGAAGCTTCCATTGAGGCAACTGAGTTAACAGGATCCGCAGAGTGAGTTATTAGATTCTTATTCGAAGGACATTCAGTATCAGCATGCGTTAGAGCTCCACAAAGGAAACAGAATTTCTTAAGCTTATTGTAGATAAATCTGAGTTGCACTTCAGGAGTTCCTGGTGCAAATTGAAAATTTTGTACGAAGATGAGCTTAACAGTAATGGGAAAACTAATCTGAATCCATGCTTCACTTATTTGATTCTTAACAGGTTCTTGAATTCTGACTTCTTTAACTTCACCCAAGCTGTTACCAATTTCCTTGAGCAAATCTTCATAAAGATAGTCCATGGGTATGTTGAGAACTTTGACCCAGAATTTAATCTTCCTAAGATAATCTGGGTGAGATCGATTTGTCCATCGATCAATTACAACAGACCATTCTTTGAATGTATAAGGTCCGTTTTCAAGGACTGTGAGTAGTTGATGTTCTTTCTTAAAAAAGAATTGCACCACTAAATCATCAGTTACTCTACCATGAACTTGCCCCTCCAGTTTCCAAGCTCTGGGAAGGGTATTTTTCATTGCATGCAGAGGTTGGTGACTTGGATTAAGGCCCTTGACAATAATGCTGAGATTGTTCTCTGTTTCTTGTCGATGATGAGTAGTGGGATGGAGCTGCACTGTTGCTCTATCCGAACCAAGAGAGAGATTTTGCATAGCTAGCCAGAGATTTCGATCCATTGTAAGCAGTAAGGAGATCAGAAATTAAAATCAGATTTTCCGGTAAGAAAAACTGCCGCATACGACGGAGAGAAGATCGTACTTAGACGAAAAGAAGACCCTAGAAGCCCAAAGATCCTAGGATTCTAGATATGGTATATATATATATATATATATATATATATATATATATATATATAATCAGTATTATACTCATATAATATTTGAATTTTTTATATAATTATATAGTTTAGATAAAATAAGTCTTTTGAACATGTGACTAAAAATTTATATTAAAATTTTAAATGTAAAATCAATAAAATATTAAAATAGAATAAATTAAAATATATGTTGTTACGTGGTGAACGTGACACTTAGAATCACTCTTTATCATTGAATATTCTAATACTAAACTCTTTTTTTATCAACGTTAGGGACATAACATGCCGATCTAATAGCCGGTTTCTCTATAATAGCAAACAATTATTATATTATCATAAGCGGAGACTCGATCCCGGATAAAGTGATATTACCAACCTCATATAGACTTATCAATGCCACTAGATTAATGCCACTTTCTCTATAATACTAGACTATTAGGAACACTAACCTTATTATATATCATAAAAAGTTATTAGGAAAACATTAAATATAGAATTCATGAAAAAATTGCTAACTAAAAATTAAGCTCACTTTAACACGGTTCAGTTGGATCACTAATTTCCATATTTTTACCGGTGTATAAGTTTATTTGATTATTAATTAAGTTTTATTACTAATCCAATCTAAATGCTCGTCCGATTCAAAGTTAAACCTGATCGAACCTTTCTATTTGGTCCAGTTTTCAAAACATTGCTCATATATATACATTCATATTTCGCACATCTAGTTTTAAATTTGCAAAACTTAATTTTTCAAAGTACAAAAATAACAAAAGGATTGACATTGTAGATACACTTATAATAACACAATTTATAAATCAAGACCAGGAAACGAAATTCAATATGTATGACCACTAATGAAGCTTACTATTATGCACTTGCCCCAACAAATTTCTTATTAATTTCAATATAGAAAAACAACACATGGAAGAACTCAGTTGAAGTTGTTACTACATTTTAAATTAACTGAAAAAATACGGTAAATGACTTATTTATTCACTAAAGAGAGTTTTTCTTTTCCAACTCACTAAGGGCTAAGGAGAGAGTTTGAAAATTCTTATTGTAAATTTTGAATTACAATAAGTATGAAAGAAAGCATATTAATACTTGAGTCTCTCAAAGGGTAAATACTGTATTATTCTTTAGTTCAATACAATTATATAAAATATTACTCTCGAAGCTAATAAACTTTAATATCTCAGTTCCTTTTTGTTTCTAATTTTAAACAAAACGCTACGCGTAGCAGCATCCATAGAGATAATACTATTCAAGCACTTAAGCAGGATATATTCCTTTTAATTATATATATTATCTCAGCATAGTATATCCTTGGTAAACTTGAGATCTACAATAACTTGAAGTAACAAGGAACATTTTCAAAATTAGTGATTTTATTTACAAAAATACCATATACTCCTATTTGTTTTAAAAATATACTAACATGTTATTATTTCAAAAATACCACAAAATTAAAATATATTTTTTATTTTAGTTTGAAATTCTAAACCTACCAAATCAAACTCTAATTAGTGAACATAATTTTAAAAATTATTTTTAAACTCTTAAATTCAGTATATATGTTTTTGTGACAATTTTGAAACAATTAAGAATGTGTGGTGTTTTTAGAATATAAACTTATATTTTGATATTTTAAGAAATTAGGGGTTTAACTTAAAACAAAAATGAAAATGGAGAAAATTTTAATTTATAAAAAGATTAATGGAATAATTTTTTATTAATTTATAAAAACATTATTGTGTTGACTATTAATTTATAATAAAGTAAAAAACGCTTCTCTCTCCTCTTGCCTCTCTCTCTCTTTTCTCTCTCTCGCAGGTTTGAGAAAGGAGACAGCCAGATCGGCGGCGAGAACTCCATCGAGAGCGGTCGGCGACAACTCTTCTGACCACAACTTAGTGCGCCGAGACTTGGGTCCTCCACCGAAAGTTCAGCGGCTAGAGCTTCGTTCCGTAGGTCTCTCCGGCGATTTTTCACAATTTCTTTCCAGAATCAAACTTCAGAGAATATGGCAAGTAATTTCGGTTAGACGGCGCGGTGGTAGCTCTTCCAGTGTCGTGGCTTGCCGAATGGAAGACGGATCTGACGGCGTGATGGCGGCGGCTTCCTCCGGCGAGAAGATCCACTACCAAAAGAACGGACGCTTAAACACAGATCCGGTGCTTGAGGACGGCGGTGGTCCGTGGTTAGGCTATAACCGAACCAATGGTTAGGTAGATCTGTCCTCCTCTTCGATGCGGCGGTTCCTCCTTCACGGCGGTCTCCTCCGAGTTACACAGATGGAAACGTCTCTCACACTGCTCCTCCTCCTCGTTACTTTCTCTGACGCTTGGGTGAATCGTCTGCGCGATCCACTTCCTCACCGTTAACTCGGCCACCGGAGATCTACCGGCGGTGTCTGCAGCTCGGAATTGACGGCACACAACTAGGGTTTTCCTAGATTGTGCATCTTTAACTTAACTAGAGTTAGGATTTTCACTAGGTCTCTAAACTAGGGTTAAGCCTTCTGGTTAAGTTAGAAACAAGAGGGTTTTAGGGTTTTGTTTGTTTAGAATTTCTGAAATGGATTTGGGCCTAATAATTAGGATTTTGTAAAGATCTATTTCTCGATGTACTATTATAAGCTTTAAATAGTATATCTTTTACCAACAAAAAAAACTATTAATTTATAAAGATAATATTATATTAACACAAACGCATATGTATAACTAGGGAATATATATATATCAATACCATATCATATCTGGGTGATTTAGTCTAGCCTAAAAAGTGAAACGAGCATTTGATGCTTCATTAGTCACTATTAACGGTGGAAAAAAGAGATGTAATTACCCAACAAGAAAATATTTTCAAAACTGAAATAATTGGCATATATATTTAGTTAATTCAGTTTAAAAAAAACCCATCACTTTCATGACTTATATAAAGAAGACGAGCAAACATATATCAAAATGCAGCAGCAACTCTTATCATCATCACTCCTATTCTCTTTGTTCTTCTTTCATTTTTTTCGTTCATATCTTTGTATTATTAGTCTTACTTCTATTTAAGGCTCAATAAGAGGAGGTATGTACATACTATTACTATAGTTCTTTGTACGTTAGAACTTTGTCTCACGAAAAAATAGATCTTTTACCTTAAGTGTTTCACACACTTTCTGAAGAATTATAAAAAGATCTTAATACCCTTTTATACTAATTTGTTACTTTTGAAACATAAGTTTATGATAATAATTGAGGAGTAGCAAATCGTTTGGTATAATTTATAATATCACATCATATCGAAATTTAATGTGGCCACTCACTATTCAAATGCATAACTGTCATTTTATAAGATTTGATTTATTAGTCCAACCTGTTATGACTCAAAGTTGACCTAAAAAGACAATAATAATAACTTAACAAACATTCTTTTACCATACATTTAAATATTTGAAACATTTTTTCTCTTAATAAACATCCATCTCTTAGAAATGGGAAAGAGTACATCATTGATTTTTTTTTTTAAATCAATATACTTGTTGAGTCAGTTTTATCCCTTTTTTGTTAATATAGATTCAATTTTCTTGTATTAAATGGGTAAAATGAAGATTCTTTTTTAACCAAGCTAAAAGCAAATCATTCTGCCGCAAAGACGGCCTGAACATAGGCCAATGAAATATTGGCATATAGCCGCACATTTTATAAGTCCGTCTCCATATAAAATAGGTTTCTTAAACTTAAAATCCTATATATATATATATATATATATATTTTATTTAATGGCCAAAAAAAAACAAAAAAAATGAAATAGTAACATTAATTTTTAAAATGTTGTTTCAAGCCCCAAAAATTTCAGAGCTTGTCTTGAATATGGTTATATGATTTTCTTTTATTTGATCGAATCCAGGTTCGAATTATCTAAATTGAACGCGTTCAAACATTTTTGTAATTAAAATCTTCAAGAAATAAATGTTTATTGCATATAACAAGTATCTCATATTTGCTTTTCTTACAAAATACAGAAAAGTGTAAAACCATTGAGCCAGTGAGGTCAACCACCACCACCTTCCAATGGCTTTTGAATGCTTCGATGATGATGGCCGTCTCCAAAGAACCGGTTAAAATTTTATACAATCATAAAATAAATGTCTATGCTTGATTTTAACTAAAAAAGTTTTAAACAAAATTCGTACATTTGTTTAGGGACTGTTTGGACAGCAAGCGCGCATATAATAACGGCAGTGATAGGTTCTGGTGTTCTTTCATTGGCGTGGGCGATTGCACAGCTTGGTTGGATCGCTGGACCTTCGGTGATGCTTTTATTCTCTTTCATTACTCTCTACTCTTCGACACTTCTTTGTGACTGTTACAGAACTGACGATGTTGTGTCCGGCAAAAGAAATAACACTTATATGGATGCAGTTCAATCTATTCTCGGTACCATTTACTTGTTAGTCGCAAATTATGTTTTTAAGTATCTCCAATTTTATTCTATTTTTTATTTCAAGATAGAGTTTGATGTAAAATCTCCTCCAACCTCGTTTTCTTTTTAATTCTAAAACAAAGTAAAAAAGAACTCATGAATTTATTTTTTATTTTACTTTTCTATATTATTATTATATTTTAGAGTTGTTAATGAAGAGGAGTTTGAAAACAAACCAACTCATGACTCTATTTTTTTATTTCACTTTTTTATATTGTTTTATTTAAGAGTTTTAAATGAAGTGGAGTTGGAAAACAAACCAACTTAAATATAAAATAATTTTTTTAATTTTTTTTAATTATCTTTCGAGAATTTTGTTTTTTTGTTTTAAATTAATTGTTTTTTTAAGTTTTCAATGAAAAATTAAATGCATTTGATTTTTCTGACTAATAGAATAACTGCAGTAAATTTTTTGATTGGTTGGTTTAAAATACTTATTGTTGTTATGAAAAATGTAAATTTCTTTGTATGTGTGAAATAACCTTAGCTACAGTTATTTCGAAACAAAAGAAATAGCATTTTACATTGGAGATGCGCCTATTTTTTTTATTTTTAAAGGGACTATGTTTCTTGCTCTGAGTTTTGAGGTGCTCTTTTTTATAGGTGGATTCAAATTCAAGATATGTGGGCTGCTTCAATACTTGAATCTCTTTGGTATTACGATTGGATACACAATTGCAGCATCAATAAGCATGATGTGAGTGTTTACTTTTGAATCATTCTTCAAACATAAAGAAAAGCAAAAGTTTATACATTTGATTAATTGGATGGATCATGCAGGGCCATCAAAAGATCAAATTGCTTCCACAAAAGCAAAGGAAAAGACCCATGTCACATGTCAAGCAATCCATACATGATCATCTTTGGTTTAACAGAGATCTTGTTCTCTCAAGTTCCTGATTTTCATCATATTTGGTGGATCTCTATTGTGGCATCTCTCATGTCTTTCACTTACTCTACCATTGGTTTAGCTCTTGGAATTGTTCAAGTTGCAGGTGAAACATATATACAAAAACTCTCTTAATATTTCTTCCGCTCATGATCGGTCTTCAAATTTTGAGAGCTCGAAACAAAATTAAAAAAAATTGAGGTCAATATTTCATGTTTTGGCACAAATATTTTAAAAATGATACATATATATCTATATCTATATATATATATATAATATTAAGTTTTGGAGGTCTATAACATATAATGACAAGTTTATAAAATATGAGAACACTAAGCTAATGTTTCATTTGGCTATGCCCAGAATCGACTCTGCTTTCGATTTTGGAGATCAAGTTCAACTTCTCTAATATTGTTCGCTTTATGTCCAAGTAGCCAAATCCACTCAGATTTGGCTTTCGGCTCCTTCCATATAACTAGAACAGTTAATTGGGTAGATTGTCCATATGTTAGCCCAATCCAAAACATAACGGACCTGCCTTTCTCACATCCAATTACAATACGGTTTAAATGAGCTAAGACCAAATAAGACTGTATTTAATGTTGGATCTAACTCTTGTTCGATGTTTTTCCTGTCTTTCGTTTTGTTTTTATAGTTTTCTCTTGCTCGGTATTGTTGTAACCACTAGACAATATATATATATATATATAACTCCATGGTTACTGGACACGTCCAAATACAATTTTAGGGGATGTATTTTAATTAACATTTGAAATGATTTGAATGATTTTAGTTTGAGTGACTTCTTAAATGATTTTAGATAAATCTAAAAAGTTCATGTGATTTGTTTTTAATTTTTTGTAATCACGCCTATGAGATTAAAAATTCTGTTCTTTTTAATTACGAATCTCCAATAAAATATTATAAAATTACTAGAAACCCACGACATAAAATGTTTCATTTGAATATACTGTTTTTTATCCTTAATCCAATAACAATGAATTTTTTATGATAATTAAAATTATTTTTTGAATAATTAAATTTATTATTTTATTATCAAGCTTTCTAAATTCCGTACTAAACATATCTTAGTCTAAACTTTCTTATATAATAGACATTCTTAATCTAAACTTTTACTAAAAATGATAAATCTTGGTTTGAAATCTCTCAGCAAATGGAGTTTTCAAAGGAAGTCTCACTGGAATGAGCATAGGAACATTGACTCAATCACAAAAGACACAGAGAACCTTCCAAGCACTTGGAGACATTGCATTTGCTTACTCATATTCTATGGTCCTCATCGAGATTCAGGTAAGTAATATCACAACAAATTGGTCTAATAATATAAAATGGTCATGTTCAGTCATTGGTTTGGTAAAAAACAGTATAAGCTACAATTGACAAACATTAAACCACTTACTATTCTTTAGAGAAAGATAATCTTTCTATACCTAAAAGATTAAATTTTTAGGTAAAGATCCACATTTTAAAAGTATTCTTTTTTTGTTGTGGGTATGTAGGATACTCTTAAATCTCCACCAGAAGAATCAAAAACTATGAAGAAAGCTACAAAAATAAGCACTACCATCACAACTATCTTCTACATGTTATGTGGTACAATGGGCTATGCTGCATTTGGAGATGCAGCACCTGGAAACCTTCTAACGGGTTTCGGTTTCTACAATCCGTTTTGGCTCCTAGACGTGGCCAATGCCGCCATTGTTGTCCATCTCATTGGAGCTTACCAAGTTATTGCTCAACCCATCTTCGCATTTGCTGAAACATCCGTCACAAAAAGGCTTCAAGATCACAACTTTCTCACCAAAGAACTCGAATTTAAGATCCCCGGATTGAAATTTCCATACAAAACAAACGTTTTCCGAGTGGTTTTCCGGTGTTGTTTCGTTGTTTTAGCCACCGTGATATCAATGCTGATGCCGTTTTTTAATGATGTGGTTGGGATCTTAGGAGCATTAGGATTTTGGCCCTTGACAATTTATTTTCCGGTGGAAATGTATATAAAACAGAGGAAGATCAAGAAGTGGACCACAAGGTGGGTGTGTTTACAAATGCTAAGTGTTACTTGTCTTGTGATATCTGTTGTTGCTGGAGTTGGTTCAGTGGCCGGAGTAATGCTTGATCTTAAGGTTTATAAGCCCTTCCAGTCTACATATTGATAATGAAGAAGATAGACTATTAACAAAAAGAAAATTGTTGTGTAAACCTTATTGTTTACTTTAGAATTTTGAAATAAAAATGTGAAAAGTGAAATATGCTACTACTATACATGGACGAACATTCAGTTTATTCGGTTTGGTTTGTAAAACTTTTTGTTGAATAAAACATAACATAATTTCTATTTGGTTCGGCAATCAAATTTTTCGATTCGATTTTCGTTATTATTATTTTCTCCAAGCTAAACCAAATTCTTTGGTAAATTTTTGGTTTATTTGGTTAATTTTCAGTTAAATTTAGCAAATTCAGTTTGATTCGGTTTGTGCAGATCGTTGGATTGTTATAGCCGAACCATAACAAATCAAACTAAAATTTATATTTTGCTGATCAGTTTGCTCTCAATCGAGTAAATCAAACCGAATTATCGATCATCAGTTCAGTTCAATTTATTCTGTTCGGGTAAATGCCCACACCTACTACTATAGATTAACAAAAACATTGGAATTTAGGATGTTGAAAAGTGAATAGCTTGTCTGAAGCAAAGGAGATAGATTCAATATAAGGACTAAATTGAAGCCGCTTAGAGTTGCAGAAAAGGCTTAAGCAGATCCAAATAACATAAAACACCTAAGTTGGTCTTCTACTAGACTTAGCTGAAAACTACAAAAGATTATACAAAGTTCTGAAAATTAAGAAAGATCAGAGAGAGCCTTATCAATATCTTCTGCGTGGTTTCGAAGAGTGTTCCACTGCAATGTAAGAAAACAGTGAGTAATAAGCTTATATATCCACAAAAAAGTAAAGATTATGAGGGAGAGATGTTAATTACCTGATCCACACTTAGAGAGATACCTGCAACACATAACAAGCTAGTCAATAATCTTGTCAACACAATCTAGTGAATAAACCAAACTAACTAAGCAAGTTCCTAGAGACTGGGATGAGAGAGTTCAAATCTTAATCAATCCTTAACACAGACTTGATGCAGAAACTTAACAAAGTAAAACAGTAACAAAAGGATTGAGCTAAACTAACATATGAACAAACACATTACTTAGCAATGGTGAATAGTTATAGGAAGAAGAATTACCTTTCTTGCCAGGCAAAGTTTTGCCGTCTTTGACATAGAACTCACGAATGTCAATCCAAATTTTCCCATTCCAATTCCTCACAGAGACTCTCCTGTTCTTAGATATCTGATTGTAAAACCCAAACAAACAATCACAAAACCCTAATTTTAGCAAAGCCCTTAACTTTGTGCAAAACCCACACCCAACAACAAAATCAAAACCCTATAACTCACAGTTACCGGAGTGGACAAGAGACTGTAAAATGATATAGATGAGTTCTTAGATATTTATATGTAAAACCCAACAAACAATCACAAAACCCTAATTTTAGCAAAAACCCAATAACAAAATCAGAACATTATCGAAACCCTAAAGCTCACTGTTACTAGAGTGGACTTGAAACTGTAAAATGATATAAAACAAGAGAGAAGACTAACATTGCAGACGACGATGTCGTCAGACTCGTCGGAGGAATCAGTTGGCTTTGCAATTTTCTTAGCCGGCGCGTGAGTTTCAGAATCGTCATCTGATCCTCGTACATCCTCGTCCTTTCTTTTTCCTCTCGACGCCATTTCTCCGGCAAATGACCTGTTAAAAAGCAGACTTAGAAAAATTATCTTCAGAGAAAGCTCTAAAAAAAACCTAGTTAGCAAGAGACTAGAGAGAAACCTTGTAGCGACGCTGCAACTAGTTTCTCCGAGAAAGAAAGCTTTCGTCTTCTTAAATTCTTGAGAGGGAATTAGAGATTCTGAAGGAAAGTGAAACGCCGTATCTCTTTTATTTAAAGCATTCACCGTACACGCGCTGCTGTGGCGCGTTTGATAGTATTACAAATGTGACAGCTGTTTATATTCAGAACGCAATTTTAAAACGCGAGTTTGACAAAACGCGCGGCTAAAAAAAAAAGGTGGAAGCTTTATCAGCTATGAACTGTTGATTAACCGGCGATAAGGGAAAGTTTGGATTTTTGTTTGAAACAGCGAAGCCCTTCAAAAATCTCTCTTACTTCTGAAACCTTTCTTTGGTTCTTGGATTCGATGGGGAATATGTTCGTGAAGAAACCAAAGATCACAGAGGTTGATCGAGCGATTCTCTCTCTCAAAACCCAAAGGCGCAAGCTTGGTCAATATCAACAACAGGTTTTTGATTCTTTCCCTTGATTCTGATCTACGCTCGTTTCTTGGAGTCGAATCTTGCTCGGATAGGATCTATTTTAGGAATCTGAGATTGAAATTAGTTTGATTCACCATAGGTCATGGAGGGTCAAGGTTACTGAATTGAGTTATGTGTTAGAAACGATCAAAGGTGCTTACTTTCTTAGGTTTTGGTTTGTACAAGATTGGATTGAATCCAATTATTGTCAAATTGATTTTGTAGTTGCATTCAGAATCCATCTTGAATCCAAATTGTGAATCTTATGCCTTTACTCATCTCATCATTGATTGGCTAGATAGTGAGTTAAACCCTCTTTCTTCTGTGTAGCTTGAGAAAGTAATTGAAGCTGAAAAGCAAGCTGCAAGAGATTTAATCCGTGAGAAGCGAAAAGACAGAGCTTTGTTAGCATTGAAGAAGAAACGAACACAAGAAGAGTTATTAAAGCAAGTAGATCAATGGGTTATCAATGTCGAACAACAAGTAAAATTTACATAACATCTTCTTCTATCACCTCATTGTTCTTTATTGCTAAACAAACGAACTTATTTTCAACCTGTCATCGTGACTCAGTTGGCAGATATCGAACTTACAAGCAAGCAAAAAGCAGTCTTTGAAAGCTTAAAGCAAGGTAACAGTGCAATTAAAGCGATTCAGAGTGAGGTTAACCTTGATGATGTTCAGAAACTAATGGACGACACTGCTGAGGCTAAGGCTTATCAGGATGTGAGTTAGCTTACGGTTACAATTATGTGTAGCCGAGCTTCTCCTTGTTTGTTTCCTTCATTGTCTCAAGTGTTCTTTTGCTTGATTTAACTGTTATAATCTGTCGATTTTTAGGAGCTGAGTGCAATATTGGGAGAGAAACTATCAGCAGAAGATGAAGAAGAGATCTTAGCAGAATTTGACAACCTGGAAAATGAGGTATGTTACGTCGCGGCTTCTCTCATTTATCTAATAACCTTCTTCTTGAATGGAGTCAAATTGTGATATATAATGTTTTGTTTGTGTTAAAAGCTCATTGTTGAAGATATGCCTGAAGTGCCAACAACAGAGCTCATACCCGAAGAACCAGATATATTGGATCTCCCTGATGTACCAACAAAAGTACCAGTTGCTTCGAATGCAGAGATCACTCAAACAAAGCGAAAAGGTTTTGTGTTCTCCTTGTAATTGCTACATACAAAGAACCTTTAACTCAAAACATGTTTGTGTTGTTTGCAGTTCTTGAAGAAGCTTTGGAAGCTTAATTGAAAAAAGAAGAATCTGATCCAACGATGTAGCACCATGGATTATTATCATTGTTTAGATACTTTTTTCTTCTAAGCTTTTTGAAGCTTACTCCTTGTGTATTCTATTCTTACTCCTGCAGCTTGTAAAGAACCAAGTTCTTGGGATTTGCTGTGACAGAATCAAAAATATGCTTGATCTTATAATATGTTTTGGTTTTGTTCTTAAACCGATTCTGAGTCTTTGACATGAACATATTAAAGTTTCTTATTTTCTGAATGAAATCAAAGATACAAATTTTCCTATAATAAACTTTTTTTTTGTGGGTGGGAAAGTGAAATTAGTCAGATAAGTCAAAGTTTATTGCTATATCTTTTAATTGGGATTTAGTTTTATATAATTGCGAAACTTTGTATTATAATTTTTTTGACATGAACATATGAAAATTTCTTATTTTCTGAATGAAATCTCAAAGATACAAATTCTCCTATCATAAACTTTTTTTTTTGTGGGTGGAAAAGTGAACATAATTAAAAGTTTGTTTCTATATTTTTTTAATTGGACTTTGGTTTTATATAGTTGCAATATTTTGTATTATAAAAGTTGACTATAGTTAGGATTTTGTCAATTTTAATATCACTAAACGAAATTATTTTCATAACCAATCTTTAAATAAGCAACTCGTAATTACAAATTGCTATAGAATGTAAATTTTCTCATCTAAAAAATATTGGACTATTAAACAGATATATTAATCTAAAAATTAAAGTAAAAAAATAAAATAAAACTATATTAAACTGATGAAATATTCGGATTTAGTTTCAATCTAACTAAATTACCTCTTGCACTAAAAGTTTTGGGCCAAATTCTTATTTGTCTCTTTCTATCTCTTTTTTTCTCGTAAATCCTTGTTATAATTTGTGTTATTATTAATATATTTTTTTAGTTGAAAATTGGTGAAAAGACAAAAAACTCTATAAATTTTCTTACTAATTACATTGAATCCCAATCTTTACTCTCTCTCCTAGTAACTTTCCTAACTTTTCTTTTCCTCTTAATTTTTCTTTTCTCCCTTTTTCTCTCTATCTAACTACGAACCCAACACTCCATCCTCTCCCTCTCCACTCTTCTTTTACATAGATTATCCACAACTATGAAGCATATTTAGAGTTTCTTTTGAGTCTGAATTCGTTTAGAAGGTAAGAATTTATTCCTGATTTTAAGCTATGTTTGTATTTTTTTATCAATTTCAGGATTTAGGGTTTGAGGAAAAAAAAAGGATTTCGATAATTTAGAGTTATAAACATTCAAATATGATGTAAAACTAGGGTTTTGCATTTAAATATGAAAGAAAATGTTAACTTTATGACATTAGGGTTTTGTGTAATGTTAGATTTTAGGAGGGAAATCTAACAAAGTAGCGTTATATATTTCATATTAGTTTTGAATTGTGTCTCATCAAATTTCATATTAGTTTTGAATTGTGTCTCATCAAATTTCAGATTAGTTTTGAATTTTTTGAAGTTTATAAAGTCTAGCATTACGCTACTTTGTATGCTAACATCTTTTGATGATCGAGAAATATATAACTTTTCATTATTTTATTTCGTTAGGATTGTGGATCGAGAAAATTTCCACAGCTATGTATAATCGAATTCAATTAAAAAAATTTATTGTTCACTAGTTCTTTATGAAATGTACTTTTAGTGCAAGTTCTTTATAAGATGTGTTCAATAGTTCTTTTGGAATTTGTAAGTTTAAATTTTCTGAAATCTTAAATTTTTTTGTTAGGCTGAAATATAATTTACTAAGAGATCATATTCTTGCTTTATGATGTTTCTTGCTCAATGGTGGATGTATTTTGATTACCATAATGTTGTGTTGAAATTCTTTGGTTTTTTTGCCTTATGTTGTGAATGAAATTATATGCTTGAAATTTTTTGGTTTTCTTAATATAGGTACAAATGCCTTCTCGTACTATGAATGGTCTAAATAGCAAGAAGAAGCAAGAAGAAGAAGACTAATCTTCCTTCTAGTTCATCGAACTCACCACCGGAAATTAGAGGTGA
>OVBE01008882.1:147-16651 GCA_900406425.1 Iberis pinnata | reverse complement strand
AACTTAAAACAGAAGCTTAAAATTTAAAACCAAAATCAAGATGAAAAAACTAAAGAATAACCTAAAGTTAAGCAAGGAAACAAAGTAAAAACAATAGATTAACTTAAAACTTAAAAGAAATCTGGTTTTTACACCAANACCAAGAACATGAAGAACAACAAAGGAAAATAAAACCTAAGACTAAAACCTAAAAAAGAAAGAAAAACTAAGCTTGTTGCAAATGGAGGCGAATTAGGACTTTTATAGTGTTCAGAGAAAAGCCATAATTCGCACTAAAGTCAAAATGCTAATCATTTTCTTGGATCTTGGGCCTGGCTTCAGGTGGTATCCGGATTCGAGTTGGTCGGGTTGGAGCGTGTTTGCCTTCGGGTGGTTGAGTGCATAATCGATCTGGACTAGAGGGTGCTTGCTTGGGATTGATCCAACTTTGTTGCGTCCAAACTTCGTTTAAGGTTGGGATCGATCCCAACGTTGAGTACCTGAGCTCGATCCCAACACAAGTGAGATCGATCTCATGAGTTGTCTTATTAGTCATGCTTTGTCTTTGTGCGATTCCTTGGCTTTGTTTGAGAGTTCACCAGAAACGTTGGAAACATGACTGCGGGATCGATCTTGTTTCATTGCAGAACTGCTTGAGATCGATCTAGGTTTGTTGCAGAACTGCCTGAAATCGATCTAGGTTCGTTGCAGGATCGATCTGGAGTGAGTTGAGATCGATCTGCATTGAGTTAAGATTGATCCCGAAGGTGCTGAGTGGGATCGATCTCATTTTGTTGCAGGATTGCCTGGGATCGATCCTGCATTGTGTTGGGATCAATCCTGCAGGTGCTTGGAGGTAAGTTCAGTCCATTCCTCAGTTTAGTGCTGAGTGCTAAGTCCATTCCAATGTCAACTGCTGTTTTTCTGAAATTTCTCAAATCCTTCCCAAAAATACCTGAAAGTCCTGAAAAACCTCCAAAATGCGTGCATATGCAAATTCTAATGCAAAAATCTTAAAAACACTAAAGTTAGTGAAATCAAACATAAATGTGATGTGTGTACGCTTTTAGACCTCGGAATCGATGCTAATTGATAAGTAAAATCCGTACAAATTCAGAGTCATCAGTGAACATGACATTAGTTTGAGCTACTGGCATAAAAGCTCAAATGTTGTTTTTACACAGACGAGGATGCCTCCTGTTTTGGTCGATAGCAATGATAGTTTATCAAGATTAAAGGACGCAATGTGTGTTAGTGGTGGTATGAATCTGTACATGCCCATTAAGGAGACGAATGATGTGGACAAAACCGGAAAAGAACTTATTATTTTTTGTCCACCAGATTTGAGCACTGATAAAGCTGATGAGATTGGATCAACATAGAAAGATGAAACATTCTTGGATATTGTGGACCAACTAGAAATGAGACACATACAAGGTGCTACATTAGGGGGTGTGCATGGTGGTCTGATTAGAGGTCAAACTGCAATAGGTGGACATAACTTGTGTGAATTTGGACAGCAAACATTTGTGTGTGGACATACACGTGACATGTTAGACGAAGAAATTCTTAAGAAGCGTAAGCATACCGGAAAAGAACATGTATCCGTAATCGAGGAATTGAAATAGGGGTAGAAGATAATGATGATGATTTCTATGAAAGTGGTGAGGAGCCACTTGATGAATGAATTAATAGATACTGAATATCCAACACAATGGGATCCATATGCGAATATATATGTGGATGTGAATAAGATAGTAGATGGTGAGTGTACAATAAAGTAAATATGACCTGGTGTTGGAAGGTTTGTAATGTATTGTTTTTTTGTAATTGTGGGTACGGTATCTGATAGTGGACATGATATTTGCATAGGTGGACATAATTCTTGACAAGCAACGCATCAGGATTCCAATCAGTTCGAAGGTAGTGGACAACAAGTTATGGTGTTTTTATGGGTTCACGAGGCTGACGTTTTGATATATTTTTTTCAGACACACTTGAATGTGATGTGCCATCAGACAACATCGAAAAACATGTTTCTAGCATTGGTGGACAAGATCGAAATCAATGTACATATTCGAATGTGGCAAGTGATGGACAAGATCTAAATCAAGGTACATGTGTCATATTCATATGAGTGGACATATGAATTGTTTTGTGTGTGAACATACACGTGACATGTTCTGACCGGATTGGTGTTGCAGAGCAAAATGCCTTCAACAATAACAAGAAGAGCAAGCCGGATTCTTCGCCACAATGGCATTCTTTTCTCGATAGGCACACTCTTATCCGATTTTAACCAATCAACAATGTCTTTTATTAGTATATTATTCTTCTTCTTATCTATAAGCTTGTTCCAATACGGTTGTTTTGAGTCTTTCGAATTTTCAAATCTATCTAGTACCGTCTTCTCTGGATAAGGATCACAAGGAAGCCCTGTTGCAATACCGAACTCACGAAGCGATAGAAAATATGGATGTCCACTAAATACAAACCATAACTTGTATTTTCTACTGGTTGCAAGTGATAGACAAAGCATATGATGGACCCGTTTACCGGATAAAGAAGCCATATGCACCAAAATGTTTAGTAGTGGACCAAATACTGAATCTTTGAGATACTTTAATGCTATTGTTCCTTCAAGAGCGTCCACGAGGTCAAGTAGATACTCGGGCTTCAAGTATGAGTTAATCCTACCGCCTAGAGGATAACGGTCAAGCGCATAAAGCCTACTAGGAAAGCGTGAGGGGTCTACCGAAATATCTTGCTAGTTATGGATAGAGTCTGGTGGTGTGGACAAGGTTTTCTGCGAGTTGTGGACTATATCAGAAGATCTGGTGCTTGATCCATCCAACTTACCGCTTTCGTCGGGATGAAATTTTGGATATGGTCCGAGTGTTCTCGTGGACAAAACTTTTTGATTCTGGTGGACAATATTTGGATCCGTCCATGTTACTCCTATAGACGAACTTATGCGAGCTTGTTTGTGGTGGACAAGATTTGGATCTGGTTCGATTGTTTTTGTGGACGAAGCTTTGTGCGTTTAGTGGACAATATTTGGGTCTGTCTGTGTCACTCCTATAGACGAATCTATGCAAGCTTGTTTGTGGTTGACATGATTTGGAGCTTGTTCGGCTGCTTTGTGGATGAAGCTTTGTGGGTTTGGTGGACAATATTTGCATCATTTGTTGTTGCTCATACAGACAAATCTATGTTAGCTTGTTCGTGGTGGACATAATTTGGATCCGGTGTTTCTGTATATGGCTTGATGTGAGACTGGTGGACAGTCTTGTTGGTGCGTTCCTCGATTTGGTCCATCAATGTTGATGATGTATCCCTCTGGTGTACAACCTTGACTCCGACTTCCGGTGGTTGCCGTTCGACTCCAGTAAGCCGATGGTATTTGTTTGCGTATTTGGTTTTTGAGTCTTCTCGTTCTGCCTGCCTCGAATTTTGTCCACCAGAATCTTTTTCACTCGGTTGAGTACTCGGCGCAACCGCTGATTTTTTTACTCTCGCCGGATTTTAATTCTTCCCAGAACCACTATCGAGCTTCTGTAGGGGTTTCTGTTTTGTATTTTCTGTTGATTTCGCCGGCGGTTTCGAATGTTCTTTCGTCGACGATTTATCTTTGAGTCTCAGTGAAATGCATTTTGAAGATTGAGAAGATATGCTATGGCTTCTTTGCCGAAATTTTTTTGGAATTTCTCAAAGAAGTAGCAAGAAGTTTTATAGAAAGAGAAAGAAAGTTTTATCAGTTCATGGGGAAACTGAAAACCCTTTATCATGTGTCAATTGAAAAAGTATAATTTTTTTTATCAATTTGCTTTTAAATGTTAAAACTTATTTTTTTTAAACTACTTTTCGTTGGTTTTCTCCAAGGACAAGATAGTATTTAAGATTGACTTGACATATGACATTCTACATAAGTTTTGTACTTTATGGTATTTTGGCTAAAGCCAACCGATTTTTTTTTTTTTCCGTCTGATAGAAATAATAATAAAGGCTTAAAGCCCAGAAAGTTTAATACAAGCCCAATAAGGCTTCANCTACATAAGTTTTGTACTTTATGGTATTTTGGCTAAAGCCAACCGATTTTTTTTTTTTCCATCTGATAGAAATAATAATAAAGGCTTAAAGCCCAGAAAGTTTAATACAAGCCCAATAAGGCTTCAAAAAAAAAAAAGAGACAGAAGGGACAAAACAGAGCAATCGACAAGTTAATAGAGAAAAGGAACAGAGGATGACATATCATCAGCCTCAGAATCAAACAGACTTGAAAGCCAAAAAGGAGCACCTTTTGAGACATAGGATTGCCAGAGGTTGTATATGAAAACACTAGAGGAAATGAGATGGGACCCTCTATTCTTGTGTCTAGGATCGAAACAAAATGACCAATGGGGAATCGACAAAAGGGAAGAAAGCAGAGATATAATAGACGGAACTTCAGCTGGCCAAGAGGAAGGGTTGTTTAAAGCTTTTACCAGAGATGAAGATTCTGTCCCGAAAATGATATTTCTAAACATGTGAGCTATCATACAGTCAATTGCCCAACTTGTGACTAGGAATAAGGCTTCCAATTGAGAAGGCACATTGCTGAAAGATCTTCTACTGTGAAGATGGACCTTACCTTTGAAATCTCTGACTACCCAGGAGGCACCACAGTACTTAGATCTTCGATTCCAACAAATGCCTATATTACATTTCATCCATGGAGGCTTAGGAGGTTTCCACGCAGAGCTTGATGAGGGTGGGAGATCAAGTTGTGGAGGAGAAGAATCTGTCTGATTTGCAAGGAACCACAGCTCAGCATCCTTGTGGAATTTCTCAGCTGCCAAGTTCGCAGGATAGATTTTTCCTTCAATTGAGAATGCGTTTCGAGCCTTCCAAATGCCCCAAATAAACCAAGGGATGCTTCTTCTTATTGTCCAGGGAATCACAGGATCTTCAAGAACTGTAAATAAGTGATCCATATTACAGTAAACTGAAGAAGGGTGGTAGCCTTGAGGAGGAAAGGGAAGGCTGGAGGATGCCCAAATTTGTCGAGCATAAGCACATGTGAAGATACAATGGTTGATTGATTCTTGGTCTAAGCCATAGAGAGCACAAGTATTAGGAACTTTTATCCTGCGTTTCTCCAAATTGTCAAGGACTGGGAGAGCATTACTGAGAATTTTCCAAGCAAAAACTCTAAGTTTAGGAGGTGCTTTCAAAGACCAGGATTTTTCCTTAAGTGGATTGGTAGAGGGAAGGGAGGAGTGAGTTGAGATAAGGGATTCATACTTTTGGTTGTAGGCTAAAGAGTAAGCAGATTTAGTAGTAGCCTCTCCCTTCTTTGTAAATTTCCAAATGAAGAAATCATCCAAGGAAGGTTTTGGTTTAATTGCCTTAATTCTCAATCTGTCTTCATCAAAATACCAGAAGCGAAGAGCTTCTTCATCCCAAGAACCAGTATGGTGAGAGATTAGTTGAGAAACCTTCATGTCTAGATCTATCCTTCCTTGTTTGATTAATGGTGCTCTTGAGCCTTTATCCAGCCATAAAAAAGTCCAGACATTAACACTTTGTCCATTCCCTATACCTTGTCTTAGACCTTGCAGAAGTAGCTGTTTTCCTTTCTGTAAACTGCGCCAGCCAAAGGAAGGTTTCGAGCCGAGATCAGAGTTGAGAAAGGAGGTCTTAGGGAAGTATTTACTCTTAAGGAAAATGGCACATAGGCTTGAGGGGGTGTTCAAAATTCTCCAGCAATGTTTTGCCAGAAGGGCCAAGTTATAACATCCGAGATCTTTAAATCCCATTCCACCATTATGTTTTGGTAAACAAAGCTTTTCCCAGCTAACCCAAGCGATTTTCCTTCGTCCGAGGATAGAATTCCACCAAAATTCTATCATTGTAGAAGTAATTGTTGAGCACGTTTGCTTGGGGAGTTCAAAGCAGGTCATGGCATGAGTTGGGATGGATAATGCTACTGCTTTCAAAAGAGTCTCCTTCCCACCTTGTGATAAGAGTTTACCAAACCAGCCTGACATCTTGGAGCGAAGTTTGGTGTGCATAAAATTCAGGAGTTTAACCTTAGACCCTGTAAAAACTTCTGTAACCCTAGATAAGTGGAATTTCCTCCTGTTTGAGTAATCTGCAGAAGGTCCTTGATTAGGTGCCGATAATAGACATCTATTTTAGAACCGAAGGTGATTGCAGATTTCTCATAATTTATCTTCTGTCCTGAGGCTTTTGAGTAATATGTTAAGATCTCTTGTAAGTTACAACATTGAGAGAGAGTAGCCTGGCAGATTATCAAACTGTCATCTGCAAAGAACATATGAGATATGGAGGGACCTTGGTTATGGAGACGTAAGCCTATAATTCGACCTTGCGCTTCTGCTTTTTTGAAGTATGTGAGATAATCCTTCTGCACAAAGGACGAAAAGGAAGGGAGAAATCGGGTCACCTTGCCTAAGCCCTCTTGAGGGATTGATCAACCCGAAAGGAGTGTCATTGAGAAGAACCGAATAAGAGACAGGATAAGCACGCTTTAATCCATTGGTTCCATTTTGTATCAAATCCCAAGGCTATTAGAAGCTCCTGAATATAGTCCCATTCAACCCTATCAAAGGCTTTGGCCATATTCGATTTAATAGTAATATAATTTTTTGAGGCAGAGTCATTGGTGTGGAGACTATGAAGAACCTCGTGAGCCAACAAGATATTGTCCGAGATCAGCCGGTTTGAGACAAATGCATATTGATTTGTGGAGATGAGATGTGGCAGGATGAGTTTGAGTCTCGATGCTAGAATCTTGGTATTATCTTGTACGAGACGTTGCAAAGGTTTATAGGCCGTAGTTGAGTCATCTTTGTTGGTTTTGGAACTTTTGGAATTAGGCATATATGCGTGAAGTTCCAGTCAGAAGGCATCTGACAAGTATAGAAGAAATTCTGGATTTCTTTGACTACTTGATCCCCTATGATATCCCAAAACTTTTGATAAAATAGCGCAGTATACCCGTCGGGGCCTGGTGCACTATTCGGATTTAGGTCAAAGACTGCTCTAATAACATCTTCTTTGGTAATGGGTTTGATAAGAGAGGCATTTATCATGGGCGTGACTCGAGGAGAGAGGTCAAAGAGGAAGGGAGATGATGTTGGGGTTCTTGAGGAGGAGAATAATGTAGAAAAATATTCTACTGCTATGGCACTTTTGGAAGAATCTGCTGTATTTGGTCTACCTTGACTGTCTTCAAGTTCTTCAATTCTATTTTTTGCCTTGTTAGCTTTAACAGAAGAGTGAAAATACTTTGTATTTTTGTCTCCCGCTTTTAACCATTTTTCTCTGCTTTGTTGTTGCCAATACACTTCTTCATCTTTATATGCATTCATGAGCTCCTTTTTAAGATCAAACAATGCTTTAGTAGAAGGGTTGGATGACGATTGCAACTTTTCAAGTTCACCTTCTATTTGTTGATCCTTTCAGCAGTTTTAGAGACGTTTTGTCTCTTCCAGTAACTTATTGATTTCCTGCCCAATCTTAGTTTCTCAGAGACAGTAACAGAATTGTTCCCTCTTGTCCAGTAGGTTTTAATTACCTCACGCAACCCTGGTCTAAGAAGTAAACGCCGATCGAATCTAAATTGACCTCTAAAGCTGAGAGAGTGAGGGGCTAAGTTGATTAAAACTGGACGATGGTCAGATCCGTGTTTTTCCAGGAAGAATTGGATTGCTGCTGGGAATTGGATATTCCAAGATTTATTGGTGAAGCATCTGTCTAATTTGGATTGAATCCACATATCTTTTCTGCGCCCACTCCAGGTAAATGAATTGCCTTGGCCTTTTAGTTCTGTGAGTTTGCAAGCCGAGATCATATTAACAAAAGGTTGGAAAGATCTGGATGATTGTTCTGAGCCTCCTATTCTCTCATCTTCATGGAGAACATCATTGTAATCTCCAATTAAGCACCAGCTAGATGATCTTGAAATGCCTATTCTGGTTACTCTTTCCCATAGTAAATATCTAGCTTTGGGAATAAGGTTGCCATATATATAAGATAAGTAAAAGGAAGAGGTCCCTATATGGACTCTTGAATCAATTAGATTCTTATCCGCCAAAAGAATTTCAATAGAAATAGAGTTTTTCCAAAATAAAGCAAGGCCACCACTTCGTCCAACATGATCAACCGTAAATAGGTCATCATATCCTAAGCCTGCTTGCAGCTCCAAAAGAACATGCTTTTGATTTTTTGTTTCACTTAAGAACAAAATGTCAGGGAAATGAGATCTTCGGATTTCCCTGAGCCTAGGAACTACCAGGTCAAAAGCACGCCCAACCCCCTGGCAGTTCCAACATAAGAGTCTCATTGGGAACGTGACAGCCCCTTAGATGGAGCTGTCACAAGCTGAAGATCTTCACGAGTTAGAGTAGCTTTGGGCTTCTGAGTGGAGCTTTGGGGGGGAATCAACTTGAGAATTGCCTCTTTTCCTTTTAAGAGGTACTTCTTCTTCCTTCATAGACTGATCTTGATTATGTGAAAGTCTCTGTTGCCTCCTTTTGAATTTGGAAGGTCTCCTCCTGCCTTTACTTGAGCCTACCCCAATCCCGGATCCAGATGAATCACAGACACCTGGTGAGAAAACCGTAGGACTGGGAAAGTATGGAACAAGAGCTGCAGAGAAATCTTTGGAAAAATAGGAGGATTGATGAGAGGCATCAGGGGAGGAAGATAGTCTCTGCAAGGCTGATTGTCTAACACTTGATAAGGATTATTGTCTTCCACTTGAAATAGCTACTGCTAGGAGCTTATCTTGAGTGGGCATAGAGGATGAATCCGAAGAGGAGAAATCAAATATCAGCCCTTTTCCCTTGTCTACTTCAAAGGAAAGTCGTGGGATAGCTTCAAGCCTTAGGACCCTTTTTTGAGTTATTAGATCAGAGCTCACACTGCGTAAAGAAGTTTTGATTCTTTCTCCCCTGATAAATTTTTCTTCTAATGGACCCATCTGGATGTATTGCCGCATCTCCTGGAGGACTTCAGGAGCCATTCTTAGTCTCCCTGTAGCAGGGTCTAAACCAACTTGATCTTCTGAGATAATGCCATAGAGAGGATCATTAGGGGGGATGATTGGTTGGTAAGTTGTTTGATTAGTTGGTTCTTCTTGGTGGGCTGACTGAGAAGAATTACCAGCTTGAAGTAGATAGGGACATACTTCCTTCTGATGAGTCAATCGCTGGCAAGCATAACAGCGCTTTTGAATTCTTTCGAAATCATAGAGGACTTTGGTGGTTTCACTAGAAGGGAGTTTGATAACTCTGTATCTTCTCAGGGGCTTGTCAATATGCAGCCGAACATTAACTCTTACATAGTCCATGCTTTGTGCTTTTGAAGGGTCAAAAGCCAGTTCAATCACTTCACCTGCAAATTCTCCTAGTCTTAATAAGGCTGTAGGAGTGTAATGGTTTACTGGGATGTTATGCATTCTGACCCAGGCTGTAATGTGCTTTAGATAGTCTTCAGGGGGATTGGGGTTCCATTTATCTAACACTATAGCCCATTGGTCATAAGTTTGGAGACCTTTTTCCAGAACTATTTCCAGATCATGAGCATATTTGAAGATGAATTGGAAGGTGTCAGCTGATAAGGCGACTCCTCTTACTCTGTTATAAATTTTCCATTTTCAGGGAAGTTCATGGATCAAGTCCGACATCGATTGGCAGGAGGGATTGAGAAGCTTACCAATTAAATTGAGCTCATTTTGCTCTGCCGAACTATATTCGGGCAGATCTGGCATATCATAGGGTTCTTCTCCATCCTCTAAGACTAACTAAGAAACTTTATTGCTCAAATCTTCAGACATGGATAAAGCTTTGAAGGTCGGCTTGGAGGGATGATGAAGGAAGAAGGGAAGACCGGTTAATCGATGGAGAAAGGAAGCCGAAGAAGAAATTTGTCGGATGAAAAGAGAGAGATCAAAGCAGATGTAAGAACTGAACAATGATCCCGACAGAAGGAACTAGAACTGTTGAGATTGAGACAGCAAGATATCATATATTATCTCTGTGGTGAATTAAAGTAAGCTCTTAATTTAACTAGTCAAAGACACTAGTCGAAAAAGAGAGTTCTGTGCTCTCAAGAGAGAGTTCGTTCCAAGAGATTTAATCTGGTCTAAAGCCAACCGATTTTATGTTACCCATTATAATTTTCCCATGATATCATAGATTAAAAGAGAACAAATAAATCTTCTAGTGTAACGTAGTTGTTCAACATAAAAAAATCCATAAACTAGTATTGTAATGCATTTTCTTATATATAAGAATTTTTGTAACAGATAATGACAAAACTAAAAAACTAAAAAGAGAATGAATAGTATTTCCAGACTAGATTTAAATCTTTTGGTCATCTATGAAATTTTGTAAAATATCAATAAAAAATCAAAATAATTTATTTTTCCATGTAAAAAAAAAAGTAGAGTGACTTTATTCCCCTTTCTCCCATGGCAATTGTTGTTTTTTTTCATAAAAGAAAAAAGAGTTAAGGGTCAAACTCTTTAAGCTCTCTCCATGGTGAATAATATTGTCAAATAGCTTATTAACGAATTTTCTAATAAAGTTAAAGTATAACATTATTTCGACTGATCAAGAAAAAACGATTTTGTAATTATGCATTAAAGAAAAATTGATCTATGTTCTATACCAACATACATGGATAGATCTAGAACAAAATTTTGTTAAATGCACAAATTAATTTATATATTTTTATTTAATATAATTAACTAATTAAATATATATATATTTTAATATATATATATATATTTTAATAAATATATAATTATTCAATATAATACTAAAATGAATACATATAAAACCAAAACTATAACCATATATATTATAGTGAATGATTTAATATGTTTAAAATCATTCATTTAAGATATTGAAAAATTTTAAATTACTAAGGGTACATTATGGCTAATTTTCTTTTAGCAATATTGACTACATCTTAGTCGCTGGCTCCGGACTGTTCAACGGTGGCTATGACGTCTCTTTCTCCCGAAGCATACCCAAAGCAACCTCTTGATCCAAACCAATTAACGCTCCAAGCCGATGAAGTCCAAGCCTCTGCTTCTTCATCGCACAAAGCATTTGCTTCTGTTCCACTTGCCTCTGTTTTCGATACTCATGCTTCTGACATTGTTAATCACGTTTCTGATCCAAGGGCTGCCACCATTACTGTACCAAAATCAATCTTTGAGTCCTCCCAACCACTTTGGACTAATATTTAGTTGGCTATTTCATTGGAAATGTGCCCCATATCGGCAAAGTTGACGCAACGGTGAATCGTATTTGGAACCGTGATGGAAAGGGTGCAAAAATTGATGTTCAATTCATTAAGGAGGACACAATTCTCTTTCATATTGATTCACAGGAATTACGTGCCAGCATTCATGTTTCGGATATTCTAATGGTTTTCCAGGAATGGTCACTAGCGCAGGTGAATGCTAAACCCGACTTATCTACAATGCCACTTTGGGTGGATTTTCGTAACGTTCCAGACTACTTGTTCTCCCATGCTGGTCTTAAATTTCTTGGAAATGTTATAGGCGACTCACAACATCTTCATCCCCAGACCGAGAGATGCTTGCGCCTAGTTGTTGCATGTGTTATGGTGGTTATAAATCTCGACAAGGAGTTAACGAGTGTATCCATCTCAATGGATAATCGCAACATGTGCTTGTTTCCTACCCTTGGATTCTTGCACGTTTCTCCTCCTGCAACTCTTGAGGCCATAAAGTTGTTGATTGTAAAAAAGAAAACGGCTGCTCAACAATCTGCATTGTTTCCCGAAACTAACCCATCTACTGATTTTGCACCTATTAGTCCAGCTGCTTCTTTTACAATTCAAGCTACTATGAACCACACTTTACTAAACTCTGCATCTACTTCTCCTGTTGAAAGTACTGGCTTGTCTCAAGTAACCATCAAGGACAACGTCGTGGCTGACCATGTTGCTGCATCAATCTCCTCCGCCTCATGTTCTACAACTTTCCCGACACGTTTTTCTCTTAATGAACCTGCACTTGAAACAGTGGACACAGTGGATGTTGTTTCCTTAGACAACCAATTTTCTAGGGACATCATTGTAAACCAAACCACGATGGATACAACTGCCTAGTCTACCATCATTCATGTTGGATGGAATTCATCTCCGTCAAACTTTCCAACTTCTCATGATAATGGGACTCAAGGCATCTCGCCTTCACGTTTTTCAATATTAATGGATAGCTCAAATGATGTTAATGATGCTACTGAGGAGAAGGAAGATGAACAAATCTCCGACTATGATTCACAACTGATCCCTCACTCCCGCTACAACACTTGTACTAAGCCTAAACAACAAGAACCAACAATGGGCAATCGCAAGAACCCGAAGCTAGCCACCCAAAAGAAACCAATAAATATCTCCTCACGAAGACACTAAATGATATGTCTATCTTTTCTTGGAACACCCTGGGATTTAATCAATTCCGGAAACATGATATCGTCTGGAACTAGATTCGGTTAACTAATTAGCAATTCGGGTGTCTTCTTGAAACTCGTGTTCAACCTACTACTTTTTCTCGTATTTTGCAGTTGGCTTTTCGGGTTGGGCTGCTATCAATAACTATGTTGCCCACTGTCTTGGACGTATTTAGGTTTGTTAGAGAGCTGACCTTTTGGTTATGGAGTTTCTAATATCTGCACAAGTCATCTCTGTCTTAGTTACTTTCGACTCGGGTGATGTTGTGTTAATTTCTTGTGTTTATGCATCCAACTTTCAGGTGGATCGTATTCATCTCTGGAATGGTCTTCTAGAAACTCGTCGTTGGTGTGGCCTTTGGTCCATTCCATGGCTTGTCTTTTGCGACTTTAATGAGATTATAACAGCTAATGAGCATTCGAATTTTCCCACAATTGCACAACATCTAGGGATGTTGCAATACCAAGAGTTCATTCATCAGTGTGACCTTTTTGATCGACCCTATGTTAGTCCTTGTTTCACTTGGTGGAACCACCGTAAAAATGACCAATCGGGAAGAAGCTGGATTGTGCTTTAATAAATAATACTTGGTCCCTTGCTTACCCTTACTCTTATGCTGCTTTTAAATCAAATGAAGTCTCCGACCATGCTCGTTGCGTCTTCCATTTAGCAACTTCGATTTCTCTCACTCGCAAGCCCTTTAAATTTAATAACTTTCTTATTGACAACCCTTCTTTCTTGCAGGTCATTCGCACAAGCTGGATGAATCATTCCACTATCCATCATTCTTGCCTCGCCCTTCGTTTATTCCATTATAAACTTAAAGCTTTAGAATTTCCTTTGCGTTCAGTAAACACAAACTCATATAGTGATTTATCTATGCGTGCAGGTTCAGCCTACGCCAATATTTGCTTTGTTCAAGCGCAAGTTCTACTTGACCCATCCCCGCCAACATGGCAACCGAAGCAATTGCTGCGAAAGAATGGAATCTTCTAGTGTAAGTGGAAGAACGTTTTTATCAACAGAAGTCTCACATAACTTGGCTTCATCATGGTAACCGTAATACTCGATACTTCCATCGCATTGCTGCCTCACGCTATGCCAAGAACACTATTAAGCAACTCACCCTCCCTACTGGTGAAACAATTACCGATACCACATCAATTAAAGAAACATATGTCATTCATTTCAAATCCTCTCCAGACCATAGATCCCGTGGTACCAGTCTCCTAGCCTGCTCTCCCGAAACTTCTCAACTACCATCTTCCGGCTGATCTGGCATCAGCGATGACATCACCGATTCTGGCTCAAGAGATCCAAGCTACCCTATTCTCCATGCCTTCCAATAAGGCATATGTTCCGGATGGGTATACTTTGGAATTCTTCAAGGCTGCTTGGTCAGTAATTGGTGATGATTTTTTGGTTGTAGTGTAGTCTTTTTTCTTGTATGGCTTTCTCCCTTGAGGTATCAATATGACACTCATATCCTTAATTCTGAAGATTGATAACCCATAGACTATGAAAGAGTATAGACCCATTGCTTGCTGTAACATTGTCTACAAGGTGATATCTAAGATTCTTGCTAACCGACTAAAAGTTTATCTCCCGGAGAGTATCTCTCTAAACTAGACAACCTTTGTTCAAGGTCGCCTGTTACTTGCAAATGTCATGTTAGCATCAGAGGTTGTTAAGAACTACCATAAGCCCATAATCTCCACTCGATGTACTCTTAAGCTTGATATTTGTAAGGATTTTGCCACGATTAACAAGGATTTTATAGTTGCGGTTTTGTAGGCAATGACGTTCCCAGATCATTTCATTCATTGGGTCCATATTTTATATCCACAGCCACATTCTCAATCTTGGTAAATGGAGAACCAGCGGGTTACTTCCCTAGTTCCTGAGGGATTCGTCAAGGTTGTGCTCTCTCGCTTTACTTATATGTTATTGCTAACAATTTCCTTTCCAACCTTCTAGATGCAGCTGTAGTTGCAGGGCGATTTCGTTACCATCCGTTATGCCGAGACATGGGAATTACGCACCTCTGTTTTGCTGATGATATCCTCATATTTTTTGATGGTTTGCAGCCTTCTCTTTCTGGTATTGTTCAGGTTATGTAGCTCTTCGGTCAAGTCTGTGGGCTCCGTATCAACCTGTCTAAGTTGTCACTTTTTAGTGTGGGTCGAACCACTCCTGGAATGGATCAGTATGTCGAATCTTTAGGTCTCCACTATGAATCGTTTTCTGTTCGCTATTTAGGGCTCCCACTGACTACCAAGGGCCTAACCGCTTTAGACTATGCTTCCCTCATTGCTCGTGTTCGTTTGAGAATAACAGCCCAGTCTGCCAAGTTGCTTTCTTTTGCAGATCGCTTGCAGCTTATTCAATCGGCCATTGTTAACATTGTCAACTTATGGCAATTAGCCTTCTATCTCCCTAAGAAATGCAACCAAGCCATAAACAGTCTTTTCCCAAAGGCCAAAGGAGGCCGAGGTATCCGTCGGCTTGAAGACATTTAGATAGTTTTTTCCTTGGCTCTCATTTGGCGTCTTTTCGCTACCACTCCCTCTATTTGTTCTTCTTGGACTCGGCTCTACCTGCTTCGTCATTCCATGTTTTGGAACGCCCCTATCACTAACCGTGGATCTTAGATGTGGCACAAACTTCTCAAGATCCGACCTCTAGTTGCAACCATCATGCGCTAGGATATTCGGGAGGGGTCTAGTGCATCCTTTTGGTTTGATAATTGGTCTAATCTTGGGTCTCTTTACACTCTTGCAGGTGAGATAGGTATTCATGAGCTTAGAATAACCGCTATACCTCTATTGCTGATGCGGCCGACTGCTACCGTTGACACATTCGGAGGTCTCGGAATCTCACTTACCGTCATCTCCACGCCCAGGTCACTGCCCTCCCTATCCCAATATCGATATCAGGTCCGGACATTCCTCTATGGAAGCATGCACATGATATGTATAAGCCTACCTTCTCATCCCCAACAACTTGGCAGCAGATTCGTCACTCTCACCCTACTCAACTTTTGTATAAGTGTATTTGGTTTTCATAATCTATACCGCGCTATGCCTTTGTTGCCTGGATTGCTGTTCATGACATGTTGTCAACGGGTGTAAGGATGCGTCATTGGGGACTCACTCAAGCCTGCACTATATGTGGGGAGTGATGACTCTGAATTTTCATGGATTTTACTTATCAATTAGCATCAATTCTGAGGTCTAAAAGCGTGCATACATCACATTTATGGTCGATTTCAGGACTTTCAGGTGTTTTTGGGAANAAAAGCAGCACTTGACGTCGAATGGAGCAAGCACTCAGCACTCAACATTGGAATGGACTGAACTTACCTCTAAGCACTTGCAGGATCGATCCCAACTTAATGCAGGATCGATCTCAGGCAATTCGGCAACGAAACAGGATCTATCCCACTCAGCACCTTCGGGATCGATCCCAACACTATGTAGATCAATCCCAACAACACTGCAGATTGATCACGCAACAAAACCAGATCGATCTCAGGCAGTTCGGCAACGAAANCAACCTTTCTGGTGAAGTCTCAAACGAAGCCAAGGAAGTGCACGAAGATGAAGCAAGACTAAGAAGAGAACGCACAAGATCGATCTCAGCTATATTGGGATCGATCTCATGCACTCAACGCCAGGATCGATCCCAACCTCAGACGAAGTTTGGACGCAACGAAGTTTGATTGATCCCAAGCAAGCACCCTTTAGTCCGGACTGATTGTGCACTCAACCACTCGAAGGCAAACACGCTCCGACCCGACCAACTCGAATCTGGATACCACTTGAAGCAAGGCCCAAGATCCAAGACAATGATTAACATTTTGTCTTTAGTGCGAATTAAGGCTTTTCTCCGAACACTATAAAAGTCCTAATTCGCCTCCATTTGCACAATCTTAGTTTTTCTTTCCTTTTTAGGTTTTGTCTTAGGTTTTTCATTTCTTAGTTTGTTCTTCATGTTCTTGGTGTAAAAACCATATTTCTTTTGA